>SNQJ01S0014076.1:68285-90432 GCA_010110895.2 Picea sitchensis
ATTTACCTTTTAAAATCTCTTAAACCACTTTGACTACTTTGACCTTTTGGGGCTTCTAGATGACATATGAGGGTCCTCCAACTTCGTAAGGCCATAACTCTCAAACCATGAGGAGTTATGTGACGTTTCACATACCACCAGAAATGTAATGACATGTAATATCCATATAGAATAGTATTATCTGAAAAGATATCATAACTCATACCGTTATCCATCAAACAAACTTGGGTCCATTACCCAAACCTGGGGTCTCCAACTTCTCATGGCCATAACTCTCTAACCGTGAGGAGTTATGTCACGTTCCACATACCACCGGAAATGGAATGAAAAGCACTATCCATCTAGGATATTTTTCCTGAAAAAATCATTTTCCTTCATCTCATTATTCCATAATTAAGCATGGGTTCTCTTACTCCGCAAAGTGTCTTCCCGTGAGGGATTTCACCATAAGGGGACCACTTTGGAGTTCATCCATATTTACTTCTTATCAACCATTACAAGACAATAATGAGTCATCTTTACATCAAACAATATTGGGTCCATTACCCAAACCTTTGTGCTGTGGGGGTTTCTTCAAGGGTTGACATCAATGACAACCAACCTTAATCAACAGTAAGTAGAGTGATAGGAAAGGAGAGGCTCGTCAGATCAGAGACAGTAGGAGGAATATTCAAAGAGAACAAAGGTGTGGGATCTGTATTTCACTTTTTCAACCAATTTTGTAAGGGATACTATAACTCTATTTTGTCTATCTGTGTGTAAAGATCTTACTATTATGACAATTTTATGGAAGATCAATATCATTTTGACTCGTAGTTTTCTTATATGTGATTGTTTTTGTGATGTTTAGTGTTTTTCTACAATCTTTAAGAGATATTTAATGCATCTTTATAATAATGTTTGAACCTACCTATAGGAAAATCAGAAGGTATGGCTAAGAGGTGGAAATTGAAGGGGGGTTCGTTCTAAACTATGGAAGGGGAAGTAGGGTGCAAAGAAGAGGCAATAATTCCATTTATTTCGCTCAAAAACAAATATATGAATGAGGTTATGTTTGGGAAATAGTTGACAATGGAAGGGTTCGTTAGAGTGGACAATGCCAATATTAAGGGTTCCTTATGATCTATCTAACCTTTAATTCTCAGGGCTCAATCATCCCTGTGAAAAAATGAGCCTTGAAACGGGTTTTTGATCTAAATAAACATGACATCCTCCTCCTATAAGAGACGATATCAAATGGGGATAAAATAGTTAGCTATCTAAGCGGTTTGCTTGGGGGTTGGAAGTTTAAATTCATTGATGATAGAGGAAGGTATGTGGTTGTCATTAGAAAATTTACACATCTATCTATACCTTTGTTTGTGCAATTGGAAACTTAAAACCCTTTGTTGTGGAAAAATACCAAATTTTGTTTTGTAGGACAAAGAGGGAAAAAATTTCCTTGGTGCAAATTGCATGCTAGGCTACACTAAAATGCACCCTCATGTATGAAAACTCATTCAATTTGAGTGGTTCCAACTGTAAATGAGTTTCTGAGCCATTTTACATAATCCTATATACTTAGTTTTTCGTCTGCAGTCATAAAAGACTGTTGTGCAAAAATAGGCAACAGATGCCCAGTAAAACCCTAGAAATGCACAACTTGTTTGTAAAAAGTAAGTCAAGGTTTTATTATACTGTATATTTGAGTTGTGCAAGTTGTTGTGGGTGTGTTTTATCATATTAGACCTGATCATGTTGTTAATTTTTCAATTGCAATGTTCAAAATGGTTCATGTGCAAAAGAGGCAAAGTTTGGCTTGTAAATTGGAAGGTAAAAATTGTATTAAGTGAAGAAATTAAAATGAACGCCCAAGCTTCCCTGTAGAACCTAAAAGAAATTTATAAGTTGTATGATGGATATATTTATATTTTGTATTTACCTATGTCATCTAAAGCGAAATTTTATAACAAAAGAGGTTGATTTCATGAACCTAGATTTCGGATTTCATGTAAATATAAAGTCAAAATTGCCTTAGAGTAAAATGCACGCTCCTGTCTCAATTTTGACCCAAATTGACATAGCCGTATATTGGCAATTCCAGACAAAAAACTACTCGATATGCATAAATGCTAAAAATTGCCTTGAAAAAACGAAATGCCCATTTGTTAAAGTTGGCTATAGAAAAGTGCACACCCAAAGTTGGATAATCCTCCATAATTTAATATTTAAGTTGTAAATTGATTATTGAAATATTTTTAACATGTTCGTACAATTACGAGTGCATTTTCACTTCAATAAGGATGATTTTTATTCACAGAGATTCATGACCCTTTGATGAATTAGAGGATGGTGGGTTATGAGAGAAATCAAGGTCAATGACTTCTAACCAACCAATTATACATACAAAATGGAATAAATCTTAACTCCAATTTCTGCAATAGAATAAAGAGGTCAATATTACAGGAAATATTACAAGCTATAGGGTTGTAGAAAAGTAGTACATATTTATATACCTATGTTTGTCCAATTTGAAACATAAACCCCTTTTCCCTAAAAAAAAAGACCAAAAAATGTCTTCTAGGACAAAGAGGGAAACATTTGCGTTGGTGTAAATGTCGCCTTGGTGCAAAATGCATGCCAGGCTACACTAAAATGAATGCACATGTCTCAAAACTCATTCAATTTGAGTGGTTCAAATTTTAATGATTTTTTAAGTCATTTTTCATAAGACTATATACTTTTTTTTACATTTTTAGTCATAAAATAAGTTGTTGTGCAATAATAGGCAAGAGATGCCTAGTAAAATCCTAGAAAAGCCAAACCTATTTGTAAAACGTAAGCGGAGGTTTTATTATACCTTATATTTGAGTTGTGAAAGTGTTTGGGGTTTTGGTTTATCATATTATACTTATTCATGTTGTTAAGTTTTCAATTTCAAGTTTAAAAAGGGTTGTTGTGTAAAAGAGGCAAAGTTTTCCTTGTAATTTGGAAGGTCGTAACCGTATTAAGTGACCTAATTAAAATGCACGCCCAAGCTTCTATATAGCTCTAAATATTGTTTTATAAGTTTTAAAATGGAGTTCCATATATGGAAAATTTACCCATGTCATATAAAGTGAATAAAAAGAAATTTAAAAATAGGATGGGTTGCTTTCTTGCATCTATATTTGGGATTACATGTAAATCTGAAGTGAAAACGACATTAGAGTAAAATGCACGCCCTAGTCTCAATGTTGACCCAAATTGAGTGGTTCAACTTGAATAAGGTGTAATTTGTGATTATACACCTGCATATTGCCTTATAGTGGAAGTTTCATACAAACACCTACCTGATGTGCATAAAGGATAACAATTGCCTTGTAAAACTGAAGGGAAAATTTGTTAAAGTTGACTATAGGAAGGTGCACGTCCAAAGGTGGATAAGCCTACATAATTTAATTTTTAAGTTGTAACTTGATTATTACAATAGTTTTAACATGTTTGTACAATTAGGGGTGCATTTGCACTCCAAAAAGGATGATTTTTATGAACAAATATCCATGACCTTTTTATGAAATATAGAATGAATATGTCAATATTATATGAAATATTACAGCCTACATGATTGTACAAAAGTTGTAGAAAAGATAAAGTGGTGAATTTTGTATGATGAGATGATGTATACATAGTACAATGAGTAATTCATTCCTTGATATGAGACAAGTATTCCTTAAGAAGAAAATGCATGCTCAAAAATGGAAATTATGTGTTTTCTGTTCGAAAACCGGGCATGTTGTAAGATGCACGCCCTTAAGTAAATAATTCAATCATTTTGTTAGGATTTGCGTGATAACTTCTTGAAAGCATAATGCTAGAGAAAATTCATATTGTTAAATGAATTATGCACATTATGCACACTGTCCTTATGAAATTTCATGAAAAGGGGGCATTGAGGAAAATGCACGCCCTGTTTGAAAAAAAGGTAGGTTGTACATATGTTGTTCTATCCCAAGATGGTTCAAAGTGAAATGTATATTTTGTTTTGGGGTTACATGAATGAATTAATATGTATCATTACATATGCAAATCTTAAATGCTTTATAGTAATAGATGATATTAATGATTACACAAGTGAAATATTGTGGTTGTGGATTGTTGTTGTAGATGAAGTTTGAACATATCCTGGAGTGAAAACTGCAATCCTTGTGTTAGCATTTGCATTATATCTTACTTAAATCACAATGTTAGGGAAAATTCATATATTTAGATTAATTATGCACATTATGCATGATGTCCTTATGTAATTTCATGAAAACGGGGCATTGAGGAAAATGCACACCATGTTATGGAAAAATGCAGGTTGTATATATGTTGTTGATCCTCAAAATTTGTAGGGTGAAATATAAATTTTGGTTTGGGGTTACATGCATGAACTAATATGGATTGTTACATATACAACTCTAAAATTATTTATAGTGATAGATGATAGATTAATAATTCCTCAAGAGAAATATTGTGGTTGTGGATTGTTGTTGTATATGAACATACCTAGTAGGGTATTTGTTGCAAGATTTCTTTCATATTAGGGTTTAATACTATGTATGTATATAAATCTGCAATCTTTGGAAGATATATATATATATATTGGATTATGAGTGGTCATGGCATGAAAATTACCATTGTGGAGGAAATTGGGCAAATGTTGCATTTGTAGATTGTGTATGTATTGTAATTTTTATGCACAATTATTGTTTTACAAGCCATATTCATACTTGATACATATAGGTTTCATATTCATTACAACAAAGATAAATCTATGCAACTACCATTGTTATATTAAAATGTCAAGTACAGGAAACTACTTATGTTTTACTCAAACATATTGCAAACAAGATGAGAATTGTGGTGTATATGTGTATAACTCAATTTCAAGTAAATTTTAAAGTATTACAAGCATTGATATGTGACTATACACATTCATACATTTCAATTGTTGAAACACACACTGACATTAAGAGAGGGGGGTGAATCAGTGTCTGAAACTTTTTATTTATTTTCACACTTTCATAGATTAACTTAATAAGATATATACATCTTAATTAGTTATTCATAAACATGTATAACACAAACTGTATGAAGTAGATAAAATATCTTTCTTTTATTTATTTAACTTGAATGAATACAAATAAAATCAATTCTTTAATATCTTCAAATTCAATTGAATATGAAAGATCCAACTATCTGATACAATACCCAACTTGTAGTTCTCAGATCCAACTAAGAAATGAGGAATCCAACCTTCATAACAAGACTCAGCTTGTAAACAGGCACCAACCTGATAGAATGAACTTTCATTCAATCCACCAAGACACACTAATATTCACCACCACTTCTGGTTTATATAGTATTTCAATAGGTATAGGATTGAACCATTGTGTATTTTGACATGAACCATTGCACCTCTTCATTTAATTTTAACATAAATAATATTCTCCTTTTATTCATTAATTTATCGTGTAAGTTTCTCAATGAATTAGAAGACTAATCTTGATTCAAATTTCGTCCAAATGAGTTGATCACGGGTATGGATCGACTCCTTATATCGTTCCCATGCTTATGTTGTGTCCCTAGTTCTTCAACGGATCATATTCGAGATTTTACCAGCTCTATGTATTGTTATGGTGTTAATCTCGTCAAATTACTCCACAGGCCCCTAACTGTTTATAGAAATCAAATTCCACAAAGGCGCTTTATTCAACCCATTGTTCAAATGAACGCGGGCTCAAAACCACGGGCTTATCCATTTAAGTGATGTTCCTAACACGTCTTCATTCTCCCTTATTCCTCTATCACAAGACCAGTGTTGGAAACATGGCCTCCGGACTTCGACCTTCTTTCATTATTTCAGAGTAATACTTCCTGAAGTAAACTTTGTCGAAGTACATATAAGCACTCCTTGTTGACATTATTCGTCATATGCCCTTCGGGTAAGAACCAAAAGCTTAACTCATTTTTGTCGTGTAGTTATTTAAATTGGCCCTCGAGTTGCTTAAGAACCTTCATATGACCAAGAGCTAGGAATGTAGACTTAGGCAAAAGGATCTTCGGCTCTCTGAGTATTGAGGATTATTGGACTTTGCAATCCTTGTATTCTTCTGTAGTTTGACCTACTGAAGTGTTCATCAAGAGTGGGAAACTGGTTGTTGTCAGTTGTTAGTACTCCTTACACTATCCTTCCATTGTACTCGATCGAATGGTCGAGAAATATTTCTAAGGATCATAGATCAAAGACCAACATTATTTCGTGACTTTGGTGCTTCGGGCATTTTTGTTGGTAGGAGAAGTTGGAAGTCCCCGGAGGGTATAATCATGGAGTGACGTAGCATGTTGATGTCACCTAGGTTGACGTGGACCCATAGTATGTGTGCCACATGTCACCCTGATTCGTAATTTTCACAGACCTTATGTGCCAAATGGACCTCTACACTTGTCACCAGTTGATTGGGCCACATGTCATCTATTGTTGACATGGTCCTGCTGATGTCGACCTATTGATGTGTCACATGTTTTCCTCCTGGATCTAACGGTTATAGATTCATTTGAGGTTCCTTACTGATCTGACAGTCTTTGTTTACTTCGGGACTGCATGCCTTTGGCCCCACTTATCATATTCTTCCACTACTTCATCCAATGGTCGAGAATGGTCCCAAAATGGATCAATGGTTAGTGTTACTTCGAGACTTCAAAATTTCAAATTTTACCCATCCTTCCACTTTATGTTGATCAACAGTCGACAAGATTTCCCAGCTCTTCTTTTGATCCGACAGTCAACGGGAGTTTGTGAATTCAGGACTTTGGGTATTCCTACATGATTCAAACCTCTTTTCACTGGAGTGGTCAGCGTCATAGTTGACTTCTTGATCCAACAGTTGAGAGCACACCCGAAGATCCTTCTTGATCCGATGATTGGAGGTACCTCGCGAATTCACGACTTCACAATTTTGTGCCTCTGCCTTGTCTCCAATAATCATCGAAGTGGCGAAGTTCTGGAGTCACAAAACTTATGTTATCCTTCCACTTGGATTTGATCAATGGTTTGATATTTCAACCTTCCTATCAGATTGGACAGTTGTGAATTCTCTCAAACTTCATTTAAATCCTTGATCAACGGTCACAATCACTTGAATTATTTTGCATTGAATTTCTCTACCTGCAGAACTCTGTTTTGGATTCACTTGAATGTGCTCACTCCTCCTGAGATTTGTGTCGGTGCACTTGTTTATGCATTATCTATACATGATCACAATACTCTATTTATCTTGATCTTTTCCCTTGACCTTAACATTGCATGTTGGAACATAGGATCATTGTTGATCCTATTGTGATCAATAGTGATCATGAATTGCTTCTGCCACAAGGTGATATCCCTCTACCCCAAGGTGATCTTCCTTTTTCTCTGATTACTATACATGTTTGACTCATGTTTCCATCAATGACAACACACAATCGATAATGCTAACATGTCAATAATTGTATAAAATCAAATACATTGTTAATAAACTTCTGGAATAATGATATATATTACATCTTTAAATGTAATTACATGGAGTACATGGTATATAAACCAAAGTTATTGTGTATCTACCTTAGGCTTCTTGGAAGGTTTCTACAAGCCCTGCTCTTGAGATTAACAAAAATTTGCAAAGCCTCTCTTTGTTTTTGTAGAGGCTTCTGATTGTTTTGTAGTTGTAGTAGGCACATGTTGTAATTGTTTCTCTAGATCTTTAATTTTCTTTGCATAATTTTGCAATCTTGTTTTTTCTTCTACTTGTTTTTTCAACATATCTATATTCTTCGTATACCTCTCATCATTGGCCTTTTGATTCTT
This sequence comes from Picea sitchensis, assembly GCA_010110895.2. NCBI lineage: Eukaryota > Viridiplantae > Streptophyta > Pinopsida > Pinales > Pinaceae > Picea > Picea sitchensis. Next base: position 76,135 of record SNQJ01S0014076.1, read on the forward strand.
TTCAAGTTGTTCCTTTTATGTTTTCAGTTTGGATATAACGTCATTCAATTGACCCCTGAGTTTTTGTACTTCATTCTCAAGTTGTTGTTCCCTCAAATATTGTTTCTTTGATGCAGCAGACAAAATTAGAACCGCCTCAATTATTGTTGTACTCTATAATTCCTACTACAAATCAACAATTTGGGATTTCAACATTTGTATCCCCACATCACATCCCAAATGTTGTGCCTTTCGGTTCTGTAAGAGTTTATTATTGAGCTATTTAATTTTTTCATCTCTCTCATCTATTTTCATCTTCAATGATTCTACCATAGGTGATGGGGCATAGAGATTAGCTAGAGCACTACTTAATACGTTAGCTTCTTGATACATCTTCTCTTTTCGTTCTTTGGACTTTTCCAAGTGTTTTGAAGGCATTTTTATTGTTGGGATACCCTAGCTTATATCTTTACCCTTACCCATACCCTAAATTTTACCTTTATCCTTATGTTTACCACCTTCTTTGCACTGACTATCTATTTCCTTTTCAAGTTTTGTACTCTTCTCTTTTGTTGCATTTCCCTTACTTTTACCTTTTCCCTTATCCATACCCTTACTTTTACCTGCATCCTTATCGTTTCCACCTTCTTTAGTAAGAATTTGTATTTCCTTTTTAATTTCTCTAATCTTCCCAATTTCTTTGAGAAGTTCCATCTTTTTCTGGTTCAACTTATTATTTTGGTTACCATTTTCTATCTTGAAACCATCCAGTTTGTTCTTATATTCTTCAATCTCTGAATTATGATTTTGATGTAGTTGTATCACTATGTTTTCAAATTCATCTTTAAACAATTGAATAAGTCCCTCTTTCTCCTTCAAACTATTTTTTAATACATCCACCTCCAGATTACTTGCAGTATTCAATGGAGGTATTTTCAAAACTTGTGGTATGTTTTTCAATTCGTTTTCAATATTTTCAATAGTTCTTGTATATGTAGACAATGGTGTTTCATACATTTCCCTGTAATCATCAATCTCCCTCTAATATTCCTCTATGACAAGGGATACCTCCCTTTGTAATTCGGCTATAATATGATATTTTCCTTATATTTTGCTTCTTGGTTCTTGCATTTTCCATATTTCTAATTTTCTTTGAGCATTCCATGTTAACAAAGTGTTGCATTTTGCACTTTTCCTTCCAGGGATATATAGAGGAACAATCCTCCATTTCAAGAAGTTTAGGTAATTCATCATTCTATTTAATGCCTCGAAAATGAATCTGTTATCAAAAATTTATGTTGGATTGTTCACATTTGAACTTGGAGAGGTAGAACCAATGCCTAGAACAGGGACATTATAATCAAGTGATGCCATTTTAGGAAGAAATCTATTAATTATAGTTTCTAAAGTAACACAAATATCATCATTTCTTGTTTCCATATAATGGTCCATACCTCCTTGCTCCTCGGCTTCATTCATATATTCATGTAGGTCTCTTAAAATTATGACAGCATTAACTTCATCTTCGGAAACTCTATCAGAACTAATTTCCACACCATCAACTACAGCCTGTTCAGGTACTTCCTCAATGGGTTTCTTTGTTTTTTATCTCCTAATGTAGGTTTTAGGAGGGCTTACTCGGTCATCGGTTCGATATAAATCAATAATTTTCTGCAGCATGCCCGGGAAATTGAACTTAATCTTTTTTTTTTACTTTCTTCAAGGGCATGATGTGATTTTTTATCCAATAGATGAGGGACATCTACGGACCTGTCTTCAACCCAATAAATGAATAGCCTCATGCAATCACTGGAAATATCACTCTTATGATGATTCATAATTTTCCTAAGGACAATTTGAACCAAATACTTGTATAGTCCCTGGAGAACATTTAGCATTCTTAAACTATTCATGGGAACAGATACCTTTTTCCCACATATTTTATTGCCCATCTCCATATTTTCTACCTTGGGGGTTTTTTTGGAGTTAAATGTTTCCCCCCCTCTGTGTGGAATTTCTCTTGCAATCAAATTAATGTCTAGGTAAACGCTCTAGCCAAATAGTTTCATTTCCATAGCTATGTCATCATAATTACCTATGGCCATATCTATCTTATTATTTTCGAAATGGAAGGATCCAAACATAAAGTCAAAAACCTTTTCTCTTCTCGAGATATTTATCATACATGTTGGACAATTCATTGTGTTTGACCATGCTTCAACACACTCTTGGAATTTGTTGACAGTGAACTTTTCATCCTGGGAACTGCCTGTTTCAACTATTGCACCCATGGTAGAGGATGCCCATGTTTCAATTGCAGCCATGGTTTTACGAATTCAAAGTTGAAATGATTTTTTGTGGAATGCATGCTAATAGGAATGGATGTTGAGGAATGGAAGTTTTGGAATGCATGCTCACAATGGGCAGGCAACTGACTTTTTTAAAAATGATTTAGGGTTATATTGGTATATTTTTCTATAAAGAACGTTTGATAAGAAAAGTAAATTAATCTTTATAGATAAGATATAATTTATTACAAATAACACTTCTACAAAACTTGTCGTGCATTTTTTTAAGCACACTCAAGTATATTTGTAGCATTTGTTAACAACGGAATGGGATTTTTTAGAATTAATGAAAACTTTCCATCCTCTAAACGAGGGGAAGTACTCGAGATTTTTCCGGGTCGGGCGTTGTATCTTGGAAAATAAAAAAAAAAAAATTGCTAGAATAACTCGGGGTATTTTTGAAAGCAAAATTACAAACATTGTTGATCATAATACAAACACACACACTCAATGTCAAATTAAATGGTAAGCAATATATCTTGCATGCATTTGAAATCGATCATAGGTGTGGGATACTTACAATTACTTTGAGTTTCTAATATTATGGGACTCGGGAAATGACTCAACATACAAGGTTAACTACATTTGTGTGTTTCAAAACATCTTATCAAACATGGTTTCAAGGTTGTTATAAGATATGCCATAGTAGCATAAATCATACACAATGGATCAACATCCATTTTCATTCATCTTCCTATGTGTAATACACCCAACCCCTAAGTACCCTTTTTAGGGATGGGGGATCAAAATTTCTCTTTCCTTAATCATCTTAAATTCCCCCCCCCCCCTGGGGGATCTTCGTCCTCTTCTGCTCATCAAGAGTTATCTAAAAACTGCTACCCTGCTCGAATTTGAGCTTTGGATTGGGATTTACACCCTTCCAAAGCTCTTCAGGCCACGTGATGCCCATGTGGTTCCGTCTCATCCATACCATCCCAAGTTCCTGGATTGGTCAAGGACCACGTGACGCCCACGTGGTTCTGTCTCATTCGTACCATCCCAAGTTCCTTGAAGTCCCAGAATTCCCCAACGGTCCTGCATCTGTGGGTGAAATCCATCCACTGTTAAATCCAACATTGGAATTTTGTCCTCGTTTAACACATAGGCTTAAGGGAATTCGGTGTTCGACGATGAACGTCCCTTTTCCTTTCTACATGCATATCCTCTGGAGTCCTGAAGCCCTGGAATCCTACCATGTAGTTATTCCCTTCGTCCCCTTTGACTTATTTGATACACTACCCCAAACCTCTGGAGTTTTGAATCCCTGAACTCTCGAAGGGTCCAGACTTACACGTGGTGGCGCATTAAATTCAGAGGTTGGGACAAGTGGGTCCTGGCCTTCGGCCAAATTAACCCCAGTGTCCCAGTGTCTCAGGTTCCCCAAAGTCCCGAACTCTCGATGGTCCCGAATACTCCACCATCCTTTAGGCCAAGTGAGAATGTGTCATGGGTTGACACGTGGCAAGGTAAAAGATGACATGTGGCCCCACAAATGGGTGACACATGCCACATTCTAATGGGCACATAGGGTCTATGAAAAGAACGAATCAAGGTGACATGTGGCACATCGAACATGGTTCCATGTCACCCAGATGGGTGACATCAGCGTGCCATGTCCCCTGGACTGACATCCTTCTAACACCCCTTATATCCCATGGTCAAGATGTTTCCATGTGGATCCATAGATCTACGGCCTCCGTTGCTTCGCAACTTCGACGTTCAATGGATCCATTGTGTAACTTCCTCTTTTCTCCTAGAGTGGTCAGTGTCGGGCCAACCACGGTGTAGATCCGATGGTCAGGAGGGACCCCAAAGCATCCTTGGATCAACATTTTGTCTTACTTTGCAACTTTGGCATTCAGGAGTTCTACCCATTTAACACTCTCGTTCTTCCGGAGTGGTCAACGCTGGACTGAATGCGACTTAGATCCAACGGCCAGGAAAGGTCCTGAATCATCCTCAGATCTACATCTATTGTCACTTCACGAGTTTGGCGTTCGGGGTTTCTACCTGCTTAACACTCTTTTTCTTCCAGAGTGGTCAACGTTGGACTGACCGCGACGTAGAGCCAATGATCATGGGAATATCTCGAATGTTCTCGGATATACGGTTGTCGTCACTTCGCGATCGGGAAGTGGATTAGGTTTTAACAATGGGACAGATCCCAAAATCATGGTTAAGGAAACCGCCATATGTCGGTCAACCTCATCGGTAACCGCACCAGCAGGTTTCCTTCGGTTGGTTTCGAAGGTAGTAAAGTCATATCATACCAGAGCGCCTAACTCCCGAAGTCCCGAAGCCAAAGATAGCTTAGCTCCTTCAAGCCTAGAGAAGGGTTCCAAGGTCCCGGTCATGTGGAACTTATTGAGCTCCAAAGACTACACTCATAGTTCTTATACATGATTTGGTTAAGGTTGTGGGCATGATCCCATGGTCTCTTGGGTGACTAGTTTGAAGGGAGCGCCTTCCATTCACAGAACTTAAATTCTAAAACAGGGAAAGGTACCTTTCAAGGGATCAATGATACTAAGACATTCCAGGGAAGTCTTCCCTGACTCTTACCTTACAATACCAATCCTTAGGGAAATTCCCTTAAGGACTTTACGACCAATACAAGAACTGTAAACATATTCTCAAATTCATCTAAAAACTCATGCCTAATAGTTCTTCTGCTGCTAAGTAGAGGAAAACAGAAACCATGCAAATACAGGGGCTCACAGAAAAATAATAAGAATTTCTAATGATTAATCAAATAATGTAAAATCTAATCATAAACACAGACATTCAACCATCACTTCCATCCTAGTACACAGAGTATAAAACTACTTATCGAGAAACCATAATCGTGAAGCAACTACTAAGAGGGGTGCATGTTTCCACCCAACCATAGGCACAACCACTTTTGCATGGATTTACTGCTAGCCACCCCCTGGCTAGATCATGATGCTATGAGAGAAACTCGTCATTCTTTTTCAGCGAAATTCAAGGATGGAGATCACTCTCCTCCTCCCACAGGAACTTGGAAAAATGGTTTTCTCTCCACCAAGAAAGGGGGCCTGGAACAAGTACTTCCTCAATCACTCGTCTTCTTTGCAACCATGTTTATCAGCTTGGACTGAAAACACTACCAGCAACTTCTTGCACCCAAAGCCAACTTGTTGTTCAATTCTCCTCAGAACCAGAGAAATTCATCCGCTCTTCTGTCTTTGGAAGAATGGTCTCTCGACTCCTCTTCCTCACCAGTCCTCTTTTCCCATGAATCCCTTCTTTTCTTTCCTTCCTCGGTAAGATTGAATGGGTTTAATTCCCCAGTTCGTGGTCAGGTTAGGAAGTCTTTTAGATGGGTACTCTTCCCATCTCCTCATTAACTCTTGAGGTGGACTTTCCAACTACCATCATAATTGGTCACTTATTTATGGGTCAAAGGATTGTTTTGGGTCTGAGTAATTAAATCTAGTAAGGTATTGGTCTTGTGGGGGTCTTCTCAACCATTTTCGGTTCCCCTCACCATCTCTCTCATATCATCATGATCTATCTTGGCAATCCCCTTCAAAATTTATGAAACACTATCCATTTTTAATTAATAATAGAATTACATACATTACCTTTTGTAAAAAAAAGGTTCATCAATTTCCAACATCCACACATATTCAGTTTGTCCATAGTCTTTTGGAAAGTTATAGTTATATTTAGAAACTAGGGGAAATAGGGGTGTTGCAATCCCCTCCCCCTTAAAGGAACATCATCCTCGACGTTCTACCTATTGATGTACTTTGCATGTACATAAGTAAACAAAAATGGGTATGCATGTTTCATGGCATCCCCCATTTCCCATGTAGCTTCATCTGGACCAAAGTGTTTCCAATACACCTTGACCTATGCAATGGTTATGTTCCTGAGTGGGATTTCCTTCCTGACTATTATTCATTTTGGTTCTGGCAAGAATTCTCCCTCTAGTTCCACCTGAATCAGAGACCAATCAATTATATTATTAGAATCATGTACATATTTCTTCAGCAACGAAACATGGAAAACATTATGTGCCTTCACTGTGGGAGGAAGTGTTAGTCTATATTCTATAGGTCCCACTCTATCTAAAATTTCAAAGGGTCCAAAATACCAAGATGCCAGCTTGGCACAAGATCCCATTCTCAAGGAACTTTTCCTGGGCCTAACTCGGAGATACACATGATCCCCTGCCTTGAACTCTCTAGGAGTCTTTTTTCTGTCTGCATAGCTTTTCTGTCTATCTTGATATATTTTCATATTTGGTTTTATCTGAACTACTTGTTGTTCCATTTCCTTTAACATATCTAGCCCGATCGTAATTATGTCTACTGGGTCATTCCAGCTAATTGGAATATTGCATTGTCTACCATTGAGGGCCTCAAAAGGGCTCATCTTCAATGACTCTTGATAGCCATTGTTATAAGAAAACTCTACCAGATGTAGGTAGTCTTCCCACTTCTTGGGTTGATGCATTATCGGCATCCTTAGCATGTCCTCTAACGCTTGGTTTACCCTCTCTGTCTTCCCATCAGTTTGAGGATGATAGGTTGTACTAAATAGCAATTTAGTCTCAAAACTAGCAAACAGAGATTTCCAAAAGTTTGAAGTAAATTTTGTATCTCGGTCGGATATGATTTCCTTATGCATGGCATGCAGTCTAAATATTTCCTTCATGAAAATATTGGAAATATATATTTCCTTGCAAGTTGATTTGATGGGAATAAAGTGAGCAGCCTTGCTCAGTTTGTCCACAACTACCATGATGGCGCCATTCTGTTTTGTTTATTTTGGTAACCGTGTGATGAAATCCATGGAGATGTTTTCCCATTTCCATTCTAGGATTGGTAGGGGCTCCGACAGCTCTGTTGGATCTTAGTGCTCTGCCTTAATGATCCAAAAATATCTTTTAAACGACAATAGTTGAGTTATTATGCAGGTCTTAAATTACCATTTCGGAAGTTAAATGAAAGAGGAATAATTATAGAAGAAACCTAACATCCATATAAACATATACAGATCTGAAATAAATCATGAGGATCAACAAACCATAAACACCAATGTGATAAAGGAGTTCGGTAATCTTGCCTACGTCTCCAGGCCTTTGTCTCAGTGGGTGAGGCTTTCTTATTTTTGTTAAAAGATTTAAAAGTACATCATAATAGTGAAAAAAAGGTTACAAAATGATATGGTCTTGTTCTACTAGATCTCTAGAACCCAACAAAACTAACAGCACTGAAATCGGACAACATGAGCTCCAAAAAATGGCCCACAAAGGTGCTCTCCTTAATGGCTTCCCTGCATCAAAATGGCTTTGGCTTGGAAAATCTTCAACATGACTCTATTTTGAACCTCCTTCATGGCTTCAAGAAGCCCTAGTTTATATATATATCTGAAGTTGGTAACCATCTCCCAACTTCTCCCCAAGATCTGGCCTCAAAAAGGGCCCAATATCCCCCAAAAAAGACCAAAATCTCTCAATTTTGCTACAGAAATCATTTAAAAATCTATATTACATAGTAATAAAACCCACTTTTGTGAAAATAATGGTGCAGCCCCGATATTAGGGATCCTAGTCATATGGAGGGTGGCCATGTGGCCTCGGACTTATCCCTCGTGTGTTGGCCCCTGCTATCTCGGCTCCTGGACGCATGAAGGTGGCCATGTGGTTGCGGGATAAGCCTACACGTGCCCCCCCCCCCATGGCGGATGCTTACGATCCTTTTCCTTTGGTTATGCACCCTGGTTGGTGGGCTAGCCCGGTTGACCGGGTGCTAACCCAACAAATATTCATGCTAACAGTTACACTTGGGCACATAATAATCCACCAAAAAACTGTGGCTGGATCCACATATCATTCAAGCCAACCGTTGGATTTTAATCCTATGGTTCTATGCTATTGGTCATATGGAGAGCCGTGTGAGTGAGGGGTCCTTTGGTTATGCACCCTGGTTGGTGGGCTAGCCCGGTTGACCGGGTGCTAACCCAACAAATATTCATGCTAACAGTTACACTTGGGCACATAATAATCCACCAAAAACTGTGGCTGGATCCACATATCATTTGCGTGAACCGTTGGGGTATTGGCCTATGGTTCTATGTTATGGGTTCTATGGAGAAGCCGTGTCGGGGGCTGGGGCCTAGCCCCAACCCTAACCTTCGCCAAATCCAACTAGTAGCAAGGTTAAATAGAGGCGACACCATTATAGGTTAAGTAATACCTTGTAGGTGGGAGGGAAGCCCGGCCTATGCAAGGTCTTGGCCACCCAGAGAGCTCATGGGTTTGACCCCCATGAACCCTCAACAATATTTTAACCAATGTTGCCAATAAAAGGGTACCACGTGGCAGCCCATGTATGGGCCACATGGCACCGTACCATACGCCCACATAAATTTCCACATGTCAGAAGATCATTCGACCACCTGTATGCCGAGGTGTCATCCCAGTCATCTGCCACTGTACCTACCACGTAAGTGTATGGGAGTGCCATGTGTCACCCTTGCAGTGGTGACATGTGTCACTCTTGGATTGGTCCACCTGTACCTGCCCAGTCATCAACCTGTCCTTTTCACTGTACGATCATATGCCATGTGTCACCTCCAAACACTGCCACATAATCATCCAGGTACCCTGCCACGTCAGTTGTATGGGCGTAGGGCCTGTACAATCAGCTGCCATGTGGCACTGTATGGACTATACAATCATCATTTTTTTGCATGTTTGGCCAAATGAACAGACCGTGATATCTAGAGCATACGACGTCTGTTTGAGCTCATTCAAGTTGTGTTGGGTTCATGTCAATGAGGCCTACACACACATATGTTTTGAAGCCATTATGAGAACTTTTATTTTTAGGCCTTTATTAGCCCCATCAAGCTCCTGGATCCAATTCTAGATCACTTAACCTACTGACATTCTAGACATTTATCTAAGTAATCAGCTATGTCATTTTTCAATCTGGGACAATAAAATAGTTTCCTAGAGGTTGTGATCATTTTCTAATAACCAGGATGACTGTTGTATGGTATTTTGTGTAGTTCATCCATTATGAACCTCTTCAAGTCGTCACAATTTTAAATATATAACCTACCTTTGTAAGTTAGTAGGCGATCATTCAACAATTGATAACCCTCATACTTCAACCCTATGGACTCTTTCTCCAAGTATGATTTCACAGTCTTGAAAAATGAATATGTTTCTTGTGCACTTTTGACTCTCTCCTTGACGTCTAATTCATTGGTGCTTACAGTTTCCAAGTGAATTACTTTCATACTTCTACTAAGGGAATCATCCACCCTATTTTACTTTCCTTTTATATGTTTGATTTCAAAATCAAACTCACTAAGGAGAGTCATCCATCTAGCTTGTCTAGCATTGAATTTTGGTTGATCAAACAAATATCTCAACCCACTATGGTCTATCATAAGCACAAATCTTCTACCTAGGAGGTAATGCCTCCACATTTTTAAATCATGTACTATGGCATCCAATTCTAGATCATGGTTCACATAATTGATTTCATGCTCATTCAATTTTCTGGATTTGTAGCAAATCACATGTCCTTCTTGCATAAGGACTCCTTCAAGCCCTTCCTTGTAGGCATTTGTACACACAAGGAAGTCCTTGTTTGGGTCTAAAATATCCATCACATGTGCATTGGTTAGAAGGTATTTCATCTCTTGGAATCTCTCTTCACATTCTGATGTCCAAATGAATTTAACTCCATTTTTCTGAAGGTAGGTGATTGGGAAACCGATCTTGGAGAATCCCTTTATGAACCTTTTATAGTATCCTGCTAGGCCCATAAAGGATTTGATATCAGATACATCCTTTTGGGTAAGCCAATCCATAATGGATTTCATCTTGTCGGGATCAACTGCCACTCCTTCTTCGGAAATAACATGGCCTAAGTAATGGACTTATTTTTGGAAAAAGTCACACTTACTAAACTTAGCATAGACCTGATGTTCTCTTAGCACTTGAAGCACTAACTTGAGATGTTCTTCATGTTATTCCCTACTCTTAGAATAGATTAGAATATCATCAATAAAAACCAACACAAATATATCTAAGAACTTACTGAGTACATTATTCATTAAGCACATAAAAGTGGTTGGTGCATTGGTAATCCCAAATGGAACCACCAAAAATTCATAGTGCCCATATCTTATCCTAAAGGTTGTTTTGTGGATGTCTTCATCCTTAACTCAAACTTGATGGTATCTCGACCTCAACTCAATCTTGGAGAAAATTGTAGCACCCCTTAATTGATCAAATAAGTCATCGATCCTTGGCAAGGGATACTTATTCTTAATGGTCATCTTATTAAGTTGTCTATAGTTTATACACAACCTAAGTGTGCCCTCCTTCTTTTTCAAAAACAAGGTTGGTGCTCCCCATGGAGACACACTAGGCCAAATGTATCATTTTTCCAAAATCTCCTTTAGTTGTAGTTTCAGCTCAACCAGCTCTTGTGTACTCATTCTATAGGGTGTTCTAGACATTTGCACCACTCCTGGTACAAGTTCTATTGAAAATTCGATATCTCTTCTTGGAGGTAGACGTGGTACCTCTTCAGGAAACACATCTTTATAATCTCTTAATATGGGATGGTCTTCTAGGCTTGGTTTATTGTTCTCAACAGAGTTCAACACTTGTATTGCATACAAAGGACATCCTTTTTTGCAATACTTATTCACTTGAAGGGTTGATATTTGTCTCACTGAGACAGGATTTTGAATTCCTTGTAGGGTGATTTTTCTCCCTTCTTCATATTCACACTCCAAAGTTTTATTGTAACAATCCAACTTGGTTTTATGGGCAGCCAACTAGTCCATGTCAATCAGCAGGTCAGAAGATCCTAAAGGGAGCATGTTTAAGGTTGCTTGGGTGGGTAATCCATTCATAATGAATTGGCATGTTGGTATGACCTATGTTACCTTTATTTTAGTTCCAGTGGCTAGGTGTACCAGCCATGATTTAGCATGTTTTACTTGTTGTAATTTAAATTTATCAACAGTTTGAGGTGCAACATAGCTCATATTAGAACCAGGGTCAATTAAAATGGAAACTAGATGGTTGGAAATCATACCTTCCATCTCCACCATTGAAGCTTGGTGGTCAGTTCGTATATTATCCAAGGATGCATAAATTTGTGGCATGCTCCTAGAAAGATCATTGATTTTGGTAGCCTCCTAGATGTTGTAGACCCTCATATTGTTAGTTGCCTATGTGGACAGTCCCTTAGCAGATGCTCTTCTCCACAACCCCAACATTTCAAGGGTTCTCTCTTTGTGTTATTAGTATTACCTGGGGCTGCTCCAAAGGGTTTATTACCACTCTGAGATGGGAAATTTTGTTGATACACACTTTTATTAGGAAGGATCATCTTAGAACCTTTCCCATGGTTCTTAAATATTGAGGATTTAAACCCCTTCTTCTTGAATCCCAAATTACTTTTCTTCTTCCAGTCCTCATGAGGTTTTGTCTTATTCTTAAATTTCTCATAGCAATACCTTGCCTTTCGAATAGTATCTTCTAAGGTCTTGGTATATCAAATTCAATCCTATCACGGAAGTACTAGGGCATTCCACTAATGAATCAATGCATATTTACCTTTTCATCCCTTATGTAGGGCACATACATTATCAACTCAAGAAATTTGTTGATATATTCATCTATTGTGAGTTGTCCCATCTTGAGTTCATAAAACTCCTCGGTATTCCCATCAAAGTATTTCTCTGAAAGATACTTCTTCTTAAAGTATTTCTCAATTTTTTTCCATGACAAGTTCTTCTCATGGATTCCTTTCACGTTCCTAAGGTCCTCCCACCAAATGGAGGCCTTTCAATTTAAGTTGAAAATGGTTATTTGAGCCTTTAAGTTTTTAGAGTAGTCATGGACTTTGAAGTACTCCTTCAAGCCAAGCAGCCAAACTTCTGCTTCTTCCCCCTTCTTAATTTCTCCATCGATAGTGGGTGGCTTGGCTTTCTTAAAATCTTCAGGGTCATGGAACTTGGAATGTTTCCTCTTCTTTCTTCTCCTCTCGAAATGTGAACTAGTTTTGCTACTAGAAGATCCCTTTGAGTTGTCAGTTTCCTCACTAGAGGATTCTTTCGTTGAGTGTCTCTTGGTTCCATGTTGGACCTTCTTTGAGGTTCTCCTCCTTGTGTGGCCACTTTTAGGACCATGCTTTCATATCTCAGGTGGAATTTGAGTTTTCTTAGTATTATGTATGTCCACGTGACTAGTTGATGGTCCATGTTGCAACTTCCTTTGTATATCTAATAGGATTTGCAGTAGGACTGTGTTAGTTTCAGTTTGTTTTCCTTGTTCTTTTATCAGCCTTTCATTGTCGGCCTTACAACTCTGTAATTCCGCCATGAGGCTTCTTACAGTTTCATCCAAATCTAAAGGGGTTGTCATCGCCATCCTCTCATCATATTCTTCTTCTCTATTGTGGGAGATTTCCACCAACTCATGGTGTGTAACCATCCTTTTTACACTTTAGTTTTCCTATTGTCCATTGATTGCTTGAGTGTTGATAAAACATTTTTTGTTAGTTAATTATCTACCAGTTTATGAACAGCACATACAATTTGCAAGGTGAAGTCAACTTCTTTATTTGGAACACTAGCAACACATAGTTCTTTCAAAACATATAACAACATCAGAAACTTCCATTCCTCCCTTCAGTGGAGGTTTAAATAAGCTTCTTATAAATGGGATAAGATAGGGTGTTACCCCCTTAAAAATTTTATAATAATATTTTTATGTGACTCGTTCATGAGCCCAAGCAGGCCAAGTGTTGTTGCATGCTATGATACCACTTTGTAAAACACCCAACCCTTAAGTACCCTTTTTAGGGATGGGGAATCAAAAAATCATTTTCCTTAATCATCTCGAATCCTCCCCCCCAGGGATCTCTTTCCTCTTCTTCTCATCAAGAGATATCTAACAACTACTACCCTGCTAGAATCCAAGCTCTCGATTGGGAGTTATGCCCTTCCAAAGCTATTCAGGCGTTATTGGGCAAGGCCCACGTGGCACCCACGTGGGTCTGTCTCATTCATACCATCCCAAGTTCGCCGAAGTCCCGAAGTTCCCCAGAGCTCCTGCATCTGTGGTGGAAATACATCCACCATTAAATCCAATGGCGGAACTTTGTCCTCGTTTAACACATAGGCCTAAGGGAATTCATTGTTCGGTGCTTCGACGTTGAACGTTCCTTTTCCTTTATATGTGCATATCCTTTAGAATCTTGCCACATAGTTCTGGCCTTCAGCCCCTTTGATTTATTTGATACACTACCCCAAACCTACAGAGTTATGAATCCCCAAACTCCTAAAGGGTCCAAACTTACACATGGTGGTGCATTAAATGCAAAGGTAGGGACAGGTGGGTCCCGGTCTTTGGCCAAATTAACCCCAGCGTCTCAGGTTCCCCGAAGTCCCGAACTCTTGGTGGTCCTGGGTAATCCACCAGCCTTTAGACCAAGAAAGCATTCCCCAAGGGTTCACACGCGACAAGGGAAGAGATGCACGTGGCCCCATCAATGGGTGACATGTGTCACATTCTAATGGCCACATAGGGTCTGTGAAAAGAACAAATCAAGATGACATGTGGCACATCAAACATGGGTCCACGTCACCCTGGGTGACATCAGCATGCCATGTCACCCCAGACTTACAACCTTCCAATGCCCCTTATATCCCATAGTCGAGGTGTGTCCACATGGATCCATAGATCTACAGCCTTAATTTCTTCGCAACTTCAGCGTTTAGGGGATCCGCTGTGTAACTTCCTCTTTGCTCCCGGAGTGGTTAGCGTCGGACTGACCATGTGTTGGCAAATGTTTACCAAATCAGCGTATACTTGTCATTGATGGCAAGTACAGTTGTGGTTGCAATGATGACAATAGCAATGAATAGAAGCGTAGCAATAATTGGGAGGAGAAGATTCAGT
>SNQJ01S0014076.1:90442-114859 GCA_010110895.2 Picea sitchensis
ATAAAAGAAAAGAGGTTTTATCCTGCATGGGTTTCCTCGGGAAATATCTGTCTCTGTGCTTTACATATATGTGAATGATGCTTAAAGTGCCATTGTTTATTTCCCTGCATTATTGTGATTAGCATTCAGAGTCTCTACAAAAGTTTAAAAGAACCATAATTGTTTAAGCACGTAAACAACTGATTCACCCCCCCTCTCAGTTGTCCAACACCATGGTCTAGATCCGACGGTCATGAGGGATCCCGAAGCATCCTCGGATCAACGGTTCATGTTACTTCGCGACTTTGAAGTTCGAGGATTCTACCCGTTTAACACTCTCATTCTCCCAAAGTGGTCAACGTCGTACTGACCGTGACTTAGATCCAACAGCCAGGAAAGGTCTCGAAGCATCCTTATATATGTAGCTCTTGTCATTTCGCAATTTTGGCGTTCAGGGGTTCTACCCGATTAACACTCCTTTTCTACCGGAGTGGTGAACACCAGACTGACCATGGCATAGATCCAACAGACATGGGAAGATCCCCAAATGTTCACGGATCTACGGTTTTCGTCACTTCGTGATTGGGAAGTGGATCAGGTTTTAACGATGGGATAGATCCCACAGCCATGGTTAAGGAAACCGCCAGATGTCAGTCAACCTCGCCGGTAATCGGACCAGCAAGTTGCCTTCGATTGGTTTTGAAGGTAGTAAATTCATAGCATCCCAGAGCTCTGAACTCCCAAAGTTCCGAAGCCAAAGATATGTTAGCTCCTTTCGGGCCTAAAGAAGGCTTCCAAGGTCCTGGTCATGTGGAACTTATCAAGCTCCAAAGACTACACTCATAGTTCTTAGCCAAGATTTGGTTAAGTCTGTGGGCATGAGCCCATGGTCTCTTAGGCAACTGGTTTGAAGGGAGCGCCTTCCATTCACAGAACTTAAATTCTAAAACAGGGAAAGATACCTTTCGAGGGATCAATGAGACTAAGACATTCCAGCGAAGTCTTCCCCGACTCTTACCTTACAAGACCAATCCTTGGGGAAATTCCCCTAAGGAATTTTCAACCAGTACATGTACCGTAAACTTATTCTCAAATTCATCTGAAAATCCATGCCTAATAGTTCTTCTGCTGCTAAGCAGAGGCAAACAGAAACCATGCAAATATAGGGGCTCGCAGAAAAATAGTAATCATTTATAACGATTAATCAAACAATGTAAAATCTAATCATAAACACAGATATTCAACCATCACTTCCATTCTAGTACACAAAGTATAAAAATACTTATCAAGAAACCGGAACTATGAAGCAACTACTGAGAGGGGTTCCCATTTCCACCCAACCATAGGCACATCCACTCCTGGATGAATTTACTGTTGTTCACCCCCTAGATAGATCATGATTCTCTGAGAGAGACTCTTCGTTATTGTTCAGTGACAGTCAGGGATGGATATCACTCTCCTCCTCCCACAAGAACTTGGAAAAATGATTTTCTCTCCACCAAGCAAGGGGGCATGCAACGAGTACTTCCTCAGTCACTCGTCTTCTTTGCAACCCCATTTATCATCTTGGACTGAAAATGTTTCCAGCAACTTCTTGCACCCATAGAAAGCTTGTTGTTCATTTCTCCTTAGAACCAGAGAAATGCCCACACTCTTCTCTCTTTGGAAGAATGGTCTCTCGACTCCTCTTCCTCGCCAATCCTCTCTTCCCATGACTCCATTCCTTTCTTTTATTCCTCAACAAGATTGTGTGGGTCTGATTCCCCAGTCCGTGGTCAAGTTGGGAAGCCTTTCAGATGGGTACTCTGCCCATATCCTCATTAACTCTTGAAGAGGACTTTCCAACTACCAGCCTGACTGGTAACTTATTTCTGGGTCAGAGGACTGTTCTGGGTCTAAGTAATTAAATCCAGTAAGGTATTGGTCTGGTGGGGGTCTTCTCAACCATTTCTGGTTCCCCTCACCATCTCTCTCATAGAATCATGATCTAACTTGGAAATCCCCTTCAACAGTTATGCAACACTATCCATTTTTAATTAATAACAGAAATACATACATTACCTTTTATAACAAAAAGCTTCATCAATTTCCAACATCCACACATATTCACTCTTCCCATAGTCTTTTGGCAAGTTATAGTTATATTTAAAAGCTGGGAGAAACATGGGTGTTACACTATGCAAGCCATTTAAATGAGCTAAGGAAGAAGCACTTAGGTTTTAGGCGAGCATAGTGTTGCATAACATGTCTAGGGCGTGCATTTTATAGTGCAGGCATGCATTTGTCATTAACAAGGTGTGCATATTCCTCCTTACTATGTAAACATGCAATCACATGCCCTCAATGTGAAATTTCAACTTGAGACATTCATTTTTCCCTTAAAGAGCATGCATTTTCCTCAATACCTTGTTTTCATGTAATTTATTAAGGTCAACATACAATTACCAACACAAGGCATGCATTTTTCTTCCTAGGGCGTGCATTTGTCATCTGTCCTATCTTCGTGCATTAATTTTATGCATTTTTTGTTTTGAGAGTGTGCATTTATCACCATGGAGCTTGCGTAATTTATTTTAAGGAATGGATGTTTCATAAGCCTATATATACCTGATATAATCATACCAATTTCACCATTGAGCATGCATTTCCCTCAGTCCGGTGTGTGTTTCAACAAGGCCAGTTTTAACAATTTGACCTCTTTGTTTTACAAGGCAGTTTTTACCCTTTATACACAACAAAAGGTTTTTTGTCTGAAAATGCCCACTATAATGCCTTATCGTAGGATGGGTATGTTACAATTTCCCACCCATCCAATCCTCATTGTTTCAATTACTGATTTTTCATGCCAACCATTTGGCAAATAATGAAAGGATTAATTGGGTTTTTTTTGTTGCATAAAACCCTAATTTAAGATTTGTATAGTCTCCACATCTAAAAATGCACACTCACACGTAATAAATACATCTTTTGCTTTTAAACTCTAATTTTTGCCCTTTTGTAAAATGCACGCACAGGTCTTAAAACACCTCCAATTTGAGTGATTCAAGTTATTGAGGATGTACTAGATAATTTACACCTGTGTACATTTTTTTATTTTCATTTTCAAACACAAATGTGGTTGCTCTGTAAAAGAGGAAAAATCTGCCTTGTGAATTGAAAGACCAGAACAGTAGAAAATGACCTAATGGAAATGCACGCCCATGCTTCTATATAGCTTGAAATTTAGTTATAAGAGATTTGGGGTGAATATAATAACATTATAAATCCACCTATCTCACCCTAAGTGCAGTTTCAAATGAAATAGGACTTCTACGTTGAACCAAGATTGAAGACTTTTTATAAAATAGAGGGTAAAACTGTCTTTTTGTAAAACCCACATTGAGGACTCATGTGACCTCCAAATTGAGTGATTAAAATTGTGGAGTTTGTATTTTATTATTTTACATATTGTAATACACTTAGTTTTTTATTTTCAAACAAAATACCATCTTTTGTGCATAGAAGCCAAAAATTTCCTTGTAAATGGGTAAAAATGCATAAAGGGGAAAATGCATAACAAATCTTGAAAACGGGGAATGATGAAAAATGCATGCCCTGCCAAGAAAAATCCATGCATGCAGTTGGTAATTCACATGTTACGAGTTATAGGACTGTGGATATGTTGTAAACCCTAAAGACTTTATACTTGGGAGATATCTCAATTTTTTTCCCTTTCCCTAATTTCAACAATATTGGATTTTTACCCGATGCCAAAGGCTGGAGTATGCATACCAACCATATAATTGTTTCCCTTTCCTTTAATTCCTCTCACATGGGGTCATATCTCATCTTCCTCTCTATTATGTGTACTATGGTTTTTGGCCTATAGAAATGCATTTACATGTGTGAAAATGGTAGAAAATATTTGTATATTGTACTTATATTGCTTCATTGGACTTTGTTGTAACAGTTAATTACAATGCCATATTAAATTACTCCAATTTAAAAGGATAGGATGCTTCAAAGGTTGTTTGTGGCATTGGAAGTAAAGGGTGATAAGAATTGTCATTTCCCTTGCAATCAATGCAGGGGCTTCAATAGAAGAATACTTTTAATAACAACACTTGAAAATTATTGTAGACAGTTTGGACACGTTGAAGGGGGGTATGAATATCGTCCCTTGGTAAGTTAGCAGTCAGTATATGTTTTTGTATTGATTATATTAGTATAAATTTATATCCTTTCAATATCCATTACATACACTAATATCATTTGATTGATTGTAATTATAAAGAAAGGGCGTCCTAAGTGCGATCTTGGGAATGTGCCAAGTAGTACTAGAAATCTTGTTGTACACAATGAGAAAGATGGAGAGAATGTTGGAGATCAAGTTAGTATAATGGAAGAAGATGTCATTGATAATGGCACAATTGAGAATAATGGTATAAATATATTGGTCCAGGACACCTTTTCTCCAATGGATGACAATTTTTATGGTATTCATTATGTACCTCTGATTGAGAAGTCACAACAACCCCTTTATGAAGGCTCGAGGACAAATCCTCTCTTTTCTATATTGTTTTTGGTGAACTTGAAGGTATTGAATAGTTTGTCAAAAACTTGTCTCACCCAGATCCTAAGGTATGTGCAAAAGGATAGCACAATTTATGGATTACCATGCATGGAACAAAAGTGAAGATGGTGTTCTTTGAATGCATGCATATGGTTCTGCATTTAGAAACATTGAAGAAAGATGGCCAATTTTTAAAGAAGAACCTTGTAATGTTAGGATTTGATTGGAAGTTGACGATGTCAATCCATTTGGTGAGCTCATATCTATTTAATCAGTGTGGCCTATTTTTTTTATAAACAATAACCTTCCTCCTTGGATGTCAATAAAGAGGGAGCACACAATGTTGGCAATAATATTTTGACCGCAACATTTAATTTGTCTTATTCATTTCATAATTTCTTATATATACATGTATACAAAGTAGTAATGATGTGTATTTCCAGTCAATTAGGTAAGTTCCAAGTTAAAGATATGAATGTATATATTGAGTCTCGTATCGACGAAATACTAAAGTTATGGGTTGGCATCACTATGTACGACATCTCTAGACCAATAGGGAAAAATCAATTTCAATTCCATGGAATACTTACATGGAAAATTCATGATGCAACAGGACACACATTTTTGTGGTATGTAATTTTCTACTGCACTTTAATAGTATATATATATTTTAAAATATCATGCATTTTTTTTTAAATAATTCCTTAGTATATAATCGATACTAATATTAATCCATATGTTGTAGGCCTACAAACCAAGGGTAAATTTGCATGTCTAGTATGTGGTCCTAGGATGAAATATCATCGTTCAAGAGGTTTAGGAAAGGAGGTGTTTGATGAGTATAGGAACTTCCTCCCTAAGAACCATAGGTATCGAACTACAAAAAAACATCTTTTCAATTTCAAAGAAGAGACTAGAATAAAACCACGAAGAATGACACCTCACCTTTGCAAGTTGGAATAAAATAGAAATCGTCAAGGTAAGAAATTAGTATTTGCATCACATATATTAATGTTTTACAATTATAATTTGTGATTAAATTTTTTTACTATATCTAACAATTATTGTTGTAATCTAATTTATTTTTCATAAATGTCGTCAAGGAATTAATGGGCTTCCAAGAGGAATGAAAACATACTCTATACAATTCAACAGGTTTCCCTACTATGAGAACCTACAAATATCTCATTTGTTTGATACAATACATATCAGGAAGAATGTAACAAAAACATTATGAAGAATCTTAGATGGAAGGAGTGACAAATAAAAAATTGGCAAAATTTGTAGTGACATCCAGGAAGCCAATCATGCAATGAAAAATGTGATTAATTCAAATAGTGATGGACATCGAGATAGTCTTCCATGGTTATTTACAGAGCATCAAAGCAATGTTGTAAAAGAGGTCATTAAGAAAATTAAATTTCCCATGGGACTTGCTTCAAACATAAATAATATCTTAACGAAGAAAGGTGAATTTGGTGGGGTAAAAACTCATGACTGGAATACCTTCATTAAAGTAATTATTTTGTTGTATTTCTATATTGGTAAACATCTTTTTGGTATTTTTTTGTTTACTTTTTTTTTACAGTATGTTGTACCTCTAATATTTATAATGATTCCTTTTTTGTTACAGTATGTTATACCTATATCTCTTCCAAACAACTTTGACAACAACATAAACTAACTCATATATGATCATGGTAAATGCATGACGTAAGTAACGATTTCTATGAAAAATATTTGTTGTAGAACTTGTTCACATGTGTTTTACTTGCAATGTATACACTTAAACTTGCATCCATTTTCTTGCATCATGTGTAGGTGGTTGTCATCTAAAGAAGTCCATAAAGAAGATATAAGATATTGGAGGAGATATCTTCCTTGCCTAATGTGTGAAATGCAAAAGTACCTACCTGTGTCATTTTTCAATGCACAAGAACACTACCTCATACACCAAGTTGAGGAGATGGAAATTTGTGGACCTGTATACACAAGGTCAATGTGGATGGTGGAGAGGCATTTGAAATCATTGAAATCCTTTGTTAGACAAAGAACATGTATTGAAGGTTCCATGATGGAGGGTTATATGGTATATCAATCCTTGGTGTATATTAGTTAGTATCTTCTTAAATTAGTAGCAAATATGAATGTGCCTCTCAGTTGGGATGTCAACTCCATCAACAAATTTGAAGGGGGGGTCATGTTGGGGAAAGGTAGCATGAGCAAATTGAAAGGTAATTAGATCATAGAGATCTGCAATACTCTTGTTTATTCAGTTTTATCTATATCGTGCCTATTTAGTTTTTATTCTTTCATCAATGATTAAGCTTTGCCATGGTACCTAATTATTGATGAATTGTTATTTTTTCATATAGCTAATCGAGAGTGGAATGCACTACATTTATGCATTGCAAACAATCTTGATTGGATGAAGGTATGGATAGAACAATGTATACAATGTTATGGTAGGTTATCATTGCAAGGGGTCACTACATTGGTTAAAGAGGCTTGTCGTAATCAAGATATCAATATTATACAGAGGGAAATTGGTTTAGCATATGGTTTAAATGATAAACAAGAAAACATATTCACCCACAGTTTTTACTTATTTTCCATTATATTAATGTATGTTGTCTGTTATTTTATTAAAATAGTTACTAATTCTAAATATGTTAATTAATTGACAATGCATTTTGTGCATGTTGGGCATAATTAAATTGAAACACCAAAAGGCTATGTGGTGCAATAGCAATAAATTTCGCATCAAAAAGTTGGATGACAAGAAAAAAAACCTTTGATTGTGGAATAATTGCAGTATTTCAAGTCACCGATGTTTCATATAGAAGCGAAAAGAATCCAAAGGTATCTGAAAATAGATATTATGGGTATTTGAATGATATACTTGAATGTGACTTTAAATCCTTTAAGCTAGTCATGTTTGAGATCAAATGGTACAAGTTATAAATGAATGAACTTGATCCTGAAAGAAATATTATTGAGCATGAGAATGGATTTACCATGGTTAATACAAGGATGTGAGCAGATCTTTTACTAAGATGTTCCAGGTAAAGCGGGATGGTCATATGTTGTTAGATATGATCCAAGAGGAAGACATGCAAAGTATAATGTAGTGGAAGAAGATGATATTGAAGAAGAAGATGATGCAGAGGAATAAGTAGATGTGTTAGACGAAGAAGTTGAGCTAGATGTAGATGTAAATATTCTCGATGATCATATGAACTGTGAAATCCTTACAATGATGCTGATTTTGATATGCCCAATCCTTAAAATGTCAATTTTGAACTAGATTTTGGACTGGATGATACAGATTTGGAGTTGGATGAAGAAGAAGATCAATGATATTGAATTTTTGAAACGTAGGTCGGGGTATGCGATTATATATTTTCTATGATTTATTCTATTTAAAGTATTTTCATATATGGATTATTTGTTTCTTATGAATTTTATGCCATATTCTTATATGTATCATTGGTTGGTTAGAAGTCATTGACCTTGATTTCTCTCATAACCCACCAACCTATATCCTCTTAATCCATTTTCAGCATGTGTTGATTAATTTTAACTATTAGTAAATATAAATTGTATTACAAACAAATAACAATTAAAAAATAAACAAAATATATATATATATAACAACAACACTCAAAGATAAAAAAATAAAAATAAATAAAACACAATAGGGCGCCAAACCCCCTACCAAATAAACCCACTCCAAAACCGTTAACCACTGCATTGATCTACCCCACCTACTATTACGAAGAGTGTGCAGAGGAGCAAACTCGTACAAGGAGATATCGACCCCACTTGTGCTTCCAAGGAGGGATTGACCCCACAAGTTCTTCAGTATGTACCCTCGTTGCTGATGTAGATAGAGAATGTAGATCTTGTAGTTGTTTGTTCAATATGAAATGGTTTGCAATGGATTTGGTTGTGCTCAATTCAAATCAAGTTTTCCTTGTCATTCAGTCCTAAATTTAGGTTCGATACTCTGTATATTGCATCTTTTTGCCATATTTTAGGTTCGATACAGACACGATCGGACCAAAAATATAGATCCAAGATCGAAGGTCTCAATTTATTTTAGTCGGTGAAAGTGCATGCTGGATAAAAGAGGTCGGAGGCCTAAATTATAAACCATCGTATTAATGGTTGATAACATGTCATATTCATATTCATTTCAGTAACTCAGGGGTGGCATCATCAAACCATTTTAGCTTACCCCCGAACTACGTGAATGGATGACATCTGGCACCATGATGTGAGCCAAATTAAAAAGGCGTCACGTCGATGTAATTCAAAGGTTAAAAAAAAAACAATAAACCCCAAAGGTAAATGCACATGGTAAATGTGGTTAAAAGTATAGTAGACTCCATTTAAAGCAATCGAATTCTCCTTCGACAAATATGTTCGGGTAGTGTTCTAGTTTCCTTACTTCAAATTTGTTCTTATTTTTTTAAATAAGGATAGATGGAGAAAGGTAGTAAGTCTGGGCAGCCATCAGCCTCTAGTGAAGGAGTCCTAATTGATCGTGATTGTAAGTTAAGTAAGTTAACTTGTGATAGATTTAGGGATTTGCATAATTATTTACATATTTGGGAGTCTAAATTGGATAAATTCACAATTTCCCAAGCCTATATTTCTAATAAAAGGGACGTGGTATCTGAAAATGGGTCCATTGTATTCTATATCAATGTTGATTCTATTACAAAAATGTTATATCTTCCTGAAAACCTTAACTCTAAGACTTGGAATCAGTTAAAGGATTTGGGTGTCAATGTTCGTACTTCTATAATTATGGATGCTACAAAGTTAATAACAAAGAAGAATTTGGTTCAGCATCCTCAAATTAAATGTTGTTCAATTGAGAGAAGTATTGAAACCTTCATGGAAAGATACGAGGATTTCGTTGAAATGGCACTACCTTAAAGTTGAGATAAAAATAGAAATTTTATTCAATATGAAGCATATGAAGATATGTTAATAAAAGCAATGGATGATATAAATAAATTTCAAGTTATGGATGGTGTGTTGAAAGGTCAAACTATTTTCTGCAATTTAATAGATAATTTTCATTTATTATGGAAAATCAAAACTTTATTTCATAATATTCCATCATATGATATATATACGGAGCTTGATATAGCTTCCAGAAAAATGGAAAAAGTCTGAAGAAAAAAATACCTGGAACGAGCCAAGATCACACCTTGTTACGTAATTTTTCCAAATGTAATGTGTTTTATACTATGTTCGATACATCCATGTACTTTGTTCTATACTATGTTCTATACATGCCTATTCTATGATCTATACCGGAAATGCAAACAATGACTTGGTTTTAAAAAAAAATCTTCAGTTGGGTATTTCATCATCACTTCTCCTTCTTGGATTCATGGTTCATCATTATAATCATGGTGTACAAAGAATTTATGGAATAAAGAATGGCATTTCTATGTAATAAATAATGACATATTAGGATGTTTAGGGAATAATGAATGACGTTTTTTTACTTTGAAATGGGATAAGCGCCATCTTTTAAACAGGTTGTTTATCACATATATAGTATTTATTGTTACCTTCTTATGAGTGAAGGTTATACATTTTGTATGTACATAACCACATATTTGTACACACACTCTTTCGTTCATTTACCTTTAAATTTTGTTTTTCTATTTTATATGCATGAATCATACTTTGCCACTTTCAATTACTTTCCAGTAGATAGTTTGGGTATGGGGAATTGAGAGTGGCAAAGTATGATTCATGCATATTCAATTACTTTCCAAAGAGATAGTTTGGGTATGGGGAATCGAGAGAAATGTGAGGAAGGGATAGGATATCATGAACTTCCACCTTCACATGGTTGGCCCTTTTTTCAGTAGAGAATAAATTATTCTCGAAAGCAAGAGAAGTTCATTCAGGTATTTCATTTTAGTCTTTCTAGAGTCTCGTACATGTTGATATGTATGTTTATTTATTTATTTATTATTCATACATATAACCTTGTATTATCTTATGATTTCAGCAGGTCTTCACAATGGAAATGCATCTAACAACTAGCCTATGTGTGATGTGGTTGTACAAGATATTGTCTCATCGAGATCATGGATGCGGGCATTTATTACTCATTTTTCCATTTTAATTAGTGTGTGTGCACAGTTGCCAAAGATTCATGTGTATTTCAACCCTTTACTAAATTCTGGCCAAAAATCACCCTAGTATGCTTTCTTTAGGGTTTACAACAAATAAAAAATCACATAACTTGTAACTTGTAAATTAACAACACCATACATGCATTTTTCTTCCTAGGGTGTGCATTTTTCATCATGCCTTGTTTTCGTGCATTTGTCCCTTTATGCATTTTTCCCTTTATGCATTTTTTTTGCATTTACCAGGCAGGTTTTATCCTTTATGCACACTAGAGAGTTTTAGGTTTCAAAATTCACAACTAAAGTATGAATAAATGTAAAATGATAAAATCCAAACTCCATAATTTTAACTACTCAATTTGGAGGTCATATGAGTCTTAGGCATGCATTTTACAGTAAGACGATTTTACCCTCCATTTTACAAAAGGTCTTGAATATTGGTTCAAGGTAGAAGTCCTTAGTCTTTTTAAAATGCACTTCGAATGAAATATATAGTTTCAAAATGTTATTAACTTCACCCAAAATATTAGATCACTAAATTTGGAGCTATATAGAAGCATGGGCATGCATTTCCATTAGTTCAATTTCTATTGTTTTGGTCTCTCAATTTACAAGGTAGACTTTGCCTCTTTTACATAGCAGCCACTTTTATGTTTGCAAATGAAAATATAAATATGTAGATAGGTGTAAAATTATCTAAGACACCCTCGGAAACTTGAATCATTCAAATTGCATGTGCGTAAAGACCTGGGCATGCATTTTTGTGAAGCCTAATGTGCATTTCTACACAAATATAGAAATTACAATTTAAAAGAAAAACAAGTATTTTTCTCATTCATGTATTGCATTCTAGTCTTTATAGTTCTCATACATGTTTATTTTTCTATTTATCTATTTCATTATTAATATTCTATCATATAACCTTGTATTTTCAAATGATTTCAGTGGGTCTTCGCAATGGAAATACAACTAACAACTAGCCTATGTGTGGCGTGGTTGTACAAGCTCCTGCCTCATCAAGATCAAGGACACAGGCAGTTAGTACTCATTTTGCCATTTTAGTTAGTGGGTGTGCATAGTTGCCAAAGATTCATGTATATTTCAACCCTTTACTAAATTATGGGCAAGAATCACCCTAGAATGCATTCTTTAGGATTTACAACAAATCCAATGTCCTATAACTTGTAACTTGTAAATTAACAACACCATACATGGAATTTTCTTCCTAGGGAGTGCATTTCTCATCATGCCCTGTTTTCATGCTTTTTTATGCATTTCTCCCTGTCTATATTGTTTTTTTCATTTACAAGGAAACTTTTAGCCTTTATGCATAGTAGTGGGTTTTAGGTTTCAAATTTCACAACTAAAGTATGAATAGATGTAAAATGAGAAAATCCAAACTCCACAATTTGAACCACTCAATTTGGATCTCATATGAGTCTTAGGCGTGAATTTTACAGTAAGACAATTTTACCCTCTTGTTGTGTCAGGCACTAAAACCCTCCATTTTCTTGTAATCAACTTGCAAAACCCCTCCAAGAAAATTAATCCCCTTTATTTTTTGGCTTTGAAAACTCTTCAACCTGTATCTTCTTGATGGTTCCTTCTCCCATTCCAAGCATTCTCTTCAAGCATTGTATAAACTCAAGAACTAATTCAAGGACAGATATAGTGTTAATGAATATTGAGAATCCCTTAGGGCCAATTTTGGAAAGAGAGAAGAACTTGTTTGTGCAGTTGTTTTGTTGTGAACTATTTCAAGTGGAATGTATGTTGTTCACATGGACTATCAGGACAATGTTTGCTTATAGACTAATCTGATGCATTCAATGTCATTTTTGCAGTATTGTTATTTTTTCTTATATTTATAAGTCTTGAGCTCATGACTTGTTATGTAAGCAGAAATATAATTTGGAATTTTCTGGTTATATGTATGTATGCATGTGTTTCTAACTTTGCACCTTTATTTTAGCTATCTGGGTGAGGTTTCTGGCAGAGTTTAGTTTCATTACAACTCCTTTTAGTTACTTTATTTTTGTCCAAGCTAGGATAGGATAGGATAGATTAGTAGTAGATTAGATTTATTTTCATACATAGTCTTCATCTACATCTTTGCATTGCATGACATCCATCTTCACCCTCATAACCAGCAATAGCATCCGGGACACATTATGGATGGGTGTCCTAAGCCAAATGATGCATAGTCTAATTGGGACCATGCATCAAGCAGTACCCGTTACTATTGCAGGGCGATTTTAGCCTCGTCAACACCTCCATTTTACAAAAGGTCTTGAATCCGGGTTCAAGGTAAAATTCCTTAGCATTTTTAAAATGCACCCCAGATGAAATACATAGATTTGGAATGTTATTTAGTTCACCCCAAATTTTAGATCACTAAATTTGGAGCTATATAGAAGCATGGGAGTGCATTTCCATTAGGTCAATTTCTATTGTTTTGGTCTCTCAATTTACAGGGTAGACTTTGTCTCTTTTACACAGCAGCCACTTTTATGTTTGCAAATGAAAATATAAATATGTATACATGTGTAAAATTATATAAGACACCCTCAAAAACTCGAATCATTCAAATTGTAGGTGTGTAAATACATGGGCATGCATTTTTGTGAAGCCTAGAGTGCGTTTCCGTACAAATACAGAAATTACAGTCATCCCACATGGCACCTTGGGGTGTGGCCACATCAAATATACAGTCGTACCATGTCTAACCCTTACAGTGGTGACATGTGTCACCCTTTTACCCCTTTGACTTTGACCTATTTGACATGAACTTTGACCGCTTATAACTTTTGCATACGAACTTTGTTTGAGGTGTCGTTTGTTCCATTGGAAAGATGAGGACGAGCTCTACGCATTGATGGAGTTTGCGAGACTATTTGAAGCATTTTAATTTTGAGCATTTATGAACTATTTTGGACCTTTGTGGATGTTCCAGATCTTTCTGGACCTATATGAGCATTCTTGGATCCTCATGGATTATTAATGCATCTCTTCAATGATCAATACAAAATGAGTAATGA
Organism: Picea sitchensis; assembly: GCA_010110895.2. Taxonomy (NCBI): domain Eukaryota; kingdom Viridiplantae; phylum Streptophyta; class Pinopsida; order Pinales; family Pinaceae; genus Picea; species Picea sitchensis. The sequence goes on from SNQJ01S0014076.1 coordinate 104,179, forward strand.
TCTTACGTTTTTAGCATAATAAGCATTAAATGAGTTAAGATATGGTTGTGTAGAAATGTGTGTGTGTGTGTGTGTGTGTGTGTGTCTATACTCCCCCCCTGACACACACATATCATGGTGGGCTAACTCAAGTGGTTGAGTGCTTTGATCTTGAGGTCGAAGGTCTCGGGGTTGATTCTCAGAGCCGGCTACCTTTGTTACATGCCTCACTTAATGTTCATGTCGGGTAGGTGTTGTAATCAAAATTGATGGGTTTGCATTGGGCACCATTCATGAATGTGGGGAAGTACCCGAGATTTTCCCCGTGAAGTTTCCCTTGAACACACACACACACACACAATTAAAGAGATATCCCATCTTCCGAGTGTAACTTTGCATTTATCTTGATTCCTCCTCTACCAAAATACATTACACACACACATATGCCATATATATATATGGAAATACTAAAGTGACAACACCATGAGCCATTGTCAACCACATAGAGCCCTCATGCTTTCATCCAAAAACATCAATGAAAAATATGATGAATTTATCAATATAATACAATAGAAAGAAAATTATCGCTTCACCTATCTTCCAACACGCTTCATGATTCTAGAACAACATTGCAACTTGTTATGGATAGAAATGTAATTCAACCCATTTTTTGCTAGAGACATAATTTTGTAGTAAGATGCATCTTCTTCTTTGTTTCAATTTTTCTCTTGGATTTAAAAACATGTTACAATGAATTGATCTATGAAAGCTCCAATTTTTTGTAACATGTATTGATGAGTTTTTTTTAACTGAAACATAATTGTATTCATTCAAAAGGGGATATAGCCTAGGCATGCAACAAATTACATAGGTTGTTTCCTTTATCCATCAACAAAACAAGATATCTTTCAAAGCATAACGCCCCCAGCTACCCAAACTGAGGCATGTTACCTCGTAGAACCACTTGCTTTCATTTTTGTGGAAAATACCATACTTAATAACTTGAAAACCACATCTACTTTCTGCTAACATACATTTATAATGTAAATTTCAACAGACATAATGTTCTGCTACAACACGTATTTATGTGGAATTAACAGTAAAACATACATGCAGCAACACATGCAATTCTTACAAATATAAATACATGTACAAGATACAAAGCATACAAATTAACATAGAAATGGTACTTACATTTCTATGAGAAGACCACCAACTACGTGTATACCTTCCACGAACCTCCCAGCCTTAGACCACGTTGCTCATCACTGTTAGCAGTGGGTCACCCCTGAGCTGGGACTAAACTCCACTAGGGAAATGGATTCCTAAGCTAGGCTAAGACTAAGGAAAGTCGCACAGTACAACCGAAATGATTCTCTCCCAAGCCAACTTACACCCACAGCTCACATCCTCTCATTCCCCACATGCATGTCCCATCCCAGGAATATGCACCTTCATTATTCCACAGTCCATCAGTTGCTCCACTTCCCTTCTAGGGCTTCAGCAACATGACGGATCAGAAATTCTCAGAGCTCTGTAGTTTTTGATGGACTCCCTCCAAGAGAAATTACTTCCCTAGCAATCTCTCTCATCTGGAGAGAGTTTCTCATAGGCCTGACAACCTGCTTCTTCAATCCACGGGCCTCACAACCCGCCTTTTCAAACCACAGGCCTGACAACTTGCTTCTTCTGTCCAACTCCTAAGTCAAACGAGTAAAGGCGTTGGTAGCAACATAACTCAGGTATGGCACAAATGATGGAAACAACAGAAAATGTTAAAGCAGGGTATGGGCTCAAGTGAGTAGTGGGTTCCATTTATAGGGGTCGATGATGGAGGAGTTCAATGATGGACATAATTATTCGTGCATGAGTGCAAGGGGAGAAAGGAAATAATGTTGAGTGAACCCCCACAATGAATTGATTTCCCACATAAAATTGCATGTCCTAAATTAGACACATGTCCTCATGAAGTTGCATGATCTCCACTTCTCATTCGTTCCCCTTCCCATGGGAACTTAGGATAAAAAGATTTATTTCCTCAAACCTTAGTCTTTTAAGAATATATATTATAATATTCCCTTGGGGTTAAGCCCTCAGGCTTAGCCTCTTTTTCCTAGCCTCTTATCTCCTTCTCCTACCTAGTGGAGCTTAGTCCCCCATAACTCTTTATTCGTAGTCGGTCTACACACAACGATGTATTTTATATTAATGATATGAATAATTACATATAAAAAAATAGTCTCACGGGCCTTTAGCATCACATAAGCCACCTAGATTACAATCACTTGGCTCACTAGCCTACAAAACATGTTTACAATTCAGTAGGGGCTCAGCCTTGGGGTATTACAATCCCCTCCCCTTATTTATGCATTGTCCTCGGTGCATCTTCGTTACAAAATATCAACAAGATTTCAAAAATCTTCAAAAATATGTGGGTATTCTATCCACATAGCATCTTCATGCTCCCAAGTTGCGTCCTCAGGACCGTACCAAGTCCATTGGACCTTTACAAGCTCTATGGATCGATTCCAAAGTTGTTTCATTTTCTAGTCTAGAATGCATACCGGATGTACTTGGAAAGTGCCTTCTTACTCCACCTGAATCACATTCCAATCAATAACATGATTAGCATCAGGTATATATTTCTTAAGCAACGATACATGAAATCATATAAGCTATTGTTCCAATCCTCTCTAGGATTTAAAATGGCCCACAATATCTAGCTGCCAACTTGGAATAGTTTCCCAACTTCAGGGAACTTTTCTTGGCCTTCACTTTCAAGAATACATGATCACCCACTTTAAAATCCATGTGGGTTTTTCCCTTGTCAACATAGCTTTTCTGCCTGTCTTGGATAGCCTTTAAATTGTGTTTTATCTTTGACATTTGTTCTTCCATTTCCCTGAGCAACTCTAGCCCAACTACTGCTATAATTGTTGGGTTGTCCCAGCTTACTGGTGTGTTGCACTTTCTGCCATAAAGTGCCTCAAATGGGCTCATCTTCAGAGATGCATGGTACCCATTGTTGTAGGAAAATTCTACCAAGTGTAGATAATCTTCCCATTTAGATGGTTTGTCCATCACATACATTATTAGCATATCCTCTATCACTTGGTTCACCCTTTATGTTTTCCCATCAGACTTGGGATGACAAGTTGTGTTGAAGTTAAGATTTGTTCTAAACCCTTTGAATAATCCCTTCCAGAACTTTGAGGTGAACTTTGGGTCTCTATCAGACACAATTGTCTTGGGTATGCCATGCAAGTGTGTTACTTCCTTCATATAAATATCAGCAAAATTGGTTTCCTTGTGAGTAATCTTCATTGGAATGAAATGGGCAGCTTTAGTAATCTTGTTCACCATCACCATGATAGCATCATGTTGCTTGCTTGTTCTGGGAAATTTGGTGATGAAATCCATTGTCACCACTTCCCACTTCCACTCAGGAATGGGAAATGGTTGCAGAAACCTAGCTGGGTGCCTATGCTCAGCCTTGACCTTTTGACACTTCAGACATTTAGCAATGTACTCAGCAATATCCTTCTTCATTCATGGCCAATAATATTAGCTTTTGACTGTTGCAACTATTTTCTGATATCTTGGGTGTCCATCATAAGGTACATTGTGCATCTCTTTCAAGATTGTACTCCTCAATTCATGAGAATTGGGTACATAAATTATGTTCCTATATAGGATAATTTCATCAGTTCCCAGTTTATAATCTTCAACCTTTTGTTGCATTTTACCTTGTTGTAATGTTGTTACTAACTCCATGTACTGCAAATCTACTTTTACAGCCTCTAAAATTCTACCTTTAAGATTATTTTGATACATTCTAATGGTTGTAGCATGTAGTTCATGCACTCTCTTGCTAAGTGCATCAGCCACTTTGTTTTATTTTCCTTTGATGTGCTTGATATCAAATTCATACTCACTGAGGAATTCTAATCATCTACTTTGCCTTGCATTTAAATTTGATTGATCAAACAAATATTTCAGATCATTATAGTATGTCCTCAGCTCAAATATTTTTCCCATGAGATAGTGCCTCCACTTCTTCGAGGTGTGTACTATTGTTTCCAACTCCAAATCATGAGTGGCGTAGAGCCTTTCATGTTCTTTCAATTTTCTGGATTCAAAACATACCACAAATTTGTTCTAATTAGGGACTCCACTAAGTCCTTCTTTGCATGCATCTGTGCAAACCACGAAATCTTCATTCGGATCTGCAATCCTCAGAATTGGAGCATTGGTTAACAACTGCTTCAATTGCTAGAAGCTCTTTTCACATTTTGTTGTGCATTGAAACTTCACCCCCTTCCTTCTCAAGGAAGTAATCGGGTGAGAAATCCTTGAAAACCCTGCTATGAATCTTCTGTAGTATCCAGCTAGACCCATGAAGGATCTGAATTATGTCACATTCTGTGATGCTATCCACCCTTTAATAGCTTCAATCTTTTCAAGGTCCACTTCTATCCCTTCTTCGGATATGATATGCCCCAAATAATGAATTTGGTTCTGATAAAATAACACTTGCTCAATTTGGCGTACAGTTGGTGCTCTCTTAACACTTGTAACACCATCCTTAAGTGATGTTAATGCTCTTCTTCTGACTTGGAATATACAAGGATTTCATCCAAAAAGACAATGACAAACTTGTCTAAGTATTCTCGGAAAACAACAGTCATTAAGCACATGAAAACACATGTTGCATTTGATAACCCAAATGGTACCACTGTGAACTCATAATCATTGTACCTTGCCCTAAAGTCGGTCTTGTTGATGTCTTCATCTATGATTCTTACCTGATGTGATCCAAAAAGTATCCAGAGAAGGATAAGAATAACTCAGAACTCATAGAGGCAACTCAGAATGCTCAGAATGGCTCCAGCAGACAGAGAAAGGGAAAAAATTCAAAGTTCCCAAAACTCAGTGAAAATGGCATGATCATGAAGAGAACGTCACAAGATTTCTAACGGCGCAAATGTCTCGTCAAATGGAGTTACAGTTTGAAAGATATTCGTGGTCAAAGTTGTGGTCAAACAGGGCTAGTTAGCAGGGGCCACATCATCATCCGTACTATTGACATCAGCATGATGTCAACATCTAACATGGTAGGATGAAATCATCATACAGGTTGTTGATTTCATAATGCCATGTGGAAGCACCAGAGGCTGCCACATGTCACCCGTCAATGGGATTTTCAAGGGTCCATGTGGACGAGTAGAAAAGTGACACGTGGCACCCCCAGGTGATGCCACGTAGCACCCCCCAAAAAGTTCCACGTGTCAGGTATGGAATGATGGGGTGGTGATTTCAACAGAAAGGTGGGGAAATCAGCGGGCTCCATGTGGCCCAACCAGCGGGCAAGACATGGCATCCTCGAAACACCCAATATTAACCCAGGAACGAATTTCGTTTAAAAAAAATGGAGGGTCCACCAAATCTGGTGGACCACACCAATTTTAACAGTCGTTGGAAGTACCTCTAGAGAGTATGCTAAACTTAGTGGGTGAGAGAATATATTGTAATATATATATATATATATATAGCCAACGTTCCAAAATGGAGTCTGATGGGATTCGACCCCAGAACCTCTGCGATGCCCAAGCCTTAACAACTCAGCCCATAACCAATGCACCACAGGTACCTCTTGGTACATCCATCCACGGTTATTAATTAAAAGGTGCAATCCTCCCAGAGCCAGAGGGAGAGGCGCAGATCGTATGGACCTGCGGGCATGAATTTCAAGACAAAACTGTCATCATTGCAGGTTGCAGAGGGCACAAAAATCGAGACAGAATTCTTCTTGGGCCTAGGAGTGCCAGAGTCGGATCGAAGCGTGGAGACAGTTATTTTTGGGTAATTTGACGCCGCTAATTTAGTGGTGATGTATTTTTTCTGATCTCGGCATTATTTCTACAGCTTGATTTCAGAATGAGGTATATTTATGTATTTTCCAAATTCTTTTGTTGAGTTAATGAAAGAGCCTACCGTTTTGAGAGCAGGACCTGGAGACGTAGTCCACCAGGGACGAACTCCATTTTCAAGTTTTTGTGTTCATATATGATGCTTATGTCTCTTCATTTTTAAGTTTTCCCTTCTTTAATGGTGCACTTAATTTATGGTCATTTAATGCAATTCTTTATAAGTCACGATGAAAAGATCTCAGATTATGTTGGTATCAGAGCAGTCATTTTTTACTTGAATTGTTGAGTGTGAATGCTTACTAGGGACAAGCATAAGCAGAGTGAAGGAACTCTTAAGACTTTTAATCCTGAAGTTGGTCGTGTATCCAGAAGGAATAAAATGGCAAAAGAGGACAAGCGTGATGAACAGGGTAAAAACTTCCACATGGTATTTTATCGCATGTCAGAAATGGTCGAGCAAATGTATGGAGATTACAAGAAGAGGATGAAGAATAAAGGGAAGAAAAAGGAAGTCCATGCAGATGATGATGCTTCGGTAAACCAAGGGGATGGAGGAGATCCTCCTGAGCCTATGTCTTCACCTTCTAGTTCTAGTTCTTCTTCCTCTGAGCGTTCTCATCATTCTCTCCATAAAGCCTCTTTTAAGAAACCATTATTAAAGCTTGATGTAAAATTTGCTTTACCTATGTTTAATGGAGATGTTAATCCTAAAAAGATAGATAATTGGATCCAACATGTTGAAGTATATTGTCGTGTCCAGCATATTGATGAAGAGGAAGTTAAAGTGCAATTGGCTTCTCTTCGGTTGGAAGGTATCACTCTCATATGGTGGGAGAGCAAGCTTCAGGACAGATGTAATTGTGGTAAGCTTCTTTCCTCGTGGTCAAAATTTAAATCAACGATAAGGAAGCAATTTTATCCATTAGGGTATTTACATAAAGCAATGATGGAATGGAAAACTTTAAGGCAAAGTAAAGGACAAATTGTACAAAGTTTCACAGAAGAATTTAGGAAGAAATCTCTTGCATTGAATATTCCTTTGGATTCTTATGAAACTTTAATGAAGTATATTGGCACACTTCACAGTTATATTCGACATACTTCTGTCTTGTTTAACCCCACTAGTCTTGACGAAGTTTGTGTGAAGCCACTCACCTTGAGAACAGGGGGAAACATGTTCAAGAAGATCCCACAATGAAACCTCCCAATTTCCCACAAAATAATTTTAAGAAGTTTAAAAGGAAGGATAAGAATACTGCTACAGTGACAAGAGAAGGAGGAAAACCATCTTGCACTCATTGCAAGAAGAGCGGTAATGATGAAGAACATTGTTGGAAACTACATCCAAAAAAGAAACTGAAACAGTTCGGTGGAAAAGGGAGAACAAAGACCGTTGCTACGGTACAGCAAGATCTTGGTTCTGATTCAGGAGATGAAGGAAATATCAGAGTGGTTGGAGTACAAGGTAAAGATTCTCTTCATGCCAGTTCTAGTTCCAATGATGAATCTCATGTTGATGAACATAAGAGGAATGAGTTATTCCATATAAGAGTTGTATCTAAACATACTAAGATATATACATTATTTGATATGGGTTCCCAAGTAAACTTAATATCTGAAGCACTTGTCAAGAAAACGGAGCTTGAAACGAAACTACATCTGAAACCTTATCCTCTTGGTTGGGTATGTGACAAATCAAAACTTAATGTCACCAAACAATGTAGGATCAGATTTTCTATTGCTTCAAAATTGATTGATGAAGTGGATTTGGATGTTGTACCACTTGATATATGTGGCATAGTGTTGGGAAGTCCTTATCTTTATGATAGAAAAGCAGTCTTATTTCGTCATGAGAATAAATACCACCTTAGTAAAGGGGGAGTGGAATATATTGTTAGAGCTCACAACATGAGGGTAAATACAACACTTGTTAGTGCAGGGCAAATGAAAAGACTCATAAACACTAATAAGAGATATGTACTCATGGTCGTCAGAGAGAAAGATGTCGGGACATTCGATGCTTTCCAAGGGTATGATCCATCTCATAAAAAGGAATTAACTAATATTGTTTCTAAGTATGATGATATTTTTCAGGAACCAGATGGATTACCTTCTAAGAGGGAAATCTAGCATGAGATACATCTTCAGCAGGATTCTCCTCTTCCTAATGTGGGCATGTACAGGATGTCAGTTGTGGAGATGACAGAGATCAAGAAGTAGGTACAGGGATTATTGGATCAAGTGGTCATCAGGCCCAGCTCATATCATTGTGGTTCTTTGATCGTGATGGTGCCAAAGAAAGGTGGCAGATGGAGAATGTGTGTTGATTACCGGGCCTTAAATAAAATCACAGTGAAAAATCGATACCCTCTTCCTTGCATAGATGATTTACTTGATCAATTGAAGAATGTTGTCTATTTCACTAAGTTGGATTTGCGCAGTGGATGTCATCAAATAAGAGTTGCAGAATGGGATGCATGGAAAACTGCCTTTAAAACCAAACAGGGATTGTTTGAGTGGTTGGTTATGTCGTTTGGGCTTTGTAATGCTCCAGCAACTTTCATGTGTGTGATGAATGATGTATTCATGCCTTTCATAGATGACTTTGTGATTGTATCTTTAGATGACATTATTTTTTTTAGTAGGAGTTGGGATGAGCATGTGAGGCATGTAAAGCAAGTATTGGATACTTTGCAAAGGGAAAAGTTGTATGTAAAATTGTCTAAATGTGAATTTGGCAAGACTGCACTTGTATACTTAGGTCATATTGTAGGAGGAGGACAATCAAAAATTGACCCTTCCAAAATTGATGTAATTGTAAATTGGCCTGAGCCAAAAAGTGCAAGTGAAGTTCGAAGCTTCTTAGGTGCAGTCCAATATTGGAGGAGATTCATTCCCAACTTCTCCTTCATAGCAGCTCCTTTGCATGCCTTAACCAATGTGAAGAACACTTTTCAGTGGGAAGGAAAGCAACAAAAATCTTTCGACACTTTGAAGGGGAAGATCAGTACCGCACCAGTATTAGCATTGTCGAATCTTCAACAACATTTTGAGATCGAGTCAGATGCCAGTGGATACGCCATGGGTGTAGTATTGATTCAATATCGTATGCCTATATGTTACCACTCTGAAAATTTTAACCAAGTTGTTGTTAACTATCCTACATATGATAAAGAGTTGTATTCATTAGTCCAGAGTGTAAATAAATGGAATCACAACTTGTTAGGGAAGGAAACAATCATACATACTGATCACCAACCCTTACAATATCTTCAAGTACAGACCAAATTGCGACAATCTCGACACTACAGGTGGATGGGTTTTCTACAACAGTTTCACTTGGTAATCAAGTATAAAAAGGGTACAAGTAACAAGGTAGTTGATATGCTCTCTAGACCTCCTATTGTTGCTTCTATTGTTTTGAAGAATGCTTCTTTATCTCATGATATCTATATAGAACAATATGTCATCGATGAATATTTTAAAGAAGTATATGCGAAGCTAACCCTTGGTGCACATGTAGAGAACTATTTTCTGAAGGGAAAACTACTCTACCATCTTGGAAAGTCATGTATTCCTAAAAGTGAACGAGTCCATGTAATACGAGAAGCTCATACTTCTCTTGTGTCTAGGAATTTTTGGGTAGGAAAAACAATGGCTCATTTGCAAAGGTTTTGTTACTGGCCTCAAATGAAAGCAATTGTAACTAAATATGTAAAGGAGTGTGTGATGTGTTATACTTGTAATCCCACTAATAGAAAACTGGGGCTATACTCACCACTTCCTGTTCCATCCCATCCATGGGAAAGTGTATCCATGGATTTTGTAGGGGGTTTACCAATGACCAAAGGGGGTCATGATTATGTGTATGTTGTAGTGGATAGGTTCAACAAGATGTGTATCTTGATGCCTTGTAAAAATCATATCATTGTTGAGCAGACTGCTAATCTCTTCTTTCAACATGTTTGGTTTCACTTTGGATTACCCACATCTATCGTCTCGGATCGAGATACTTAGTTCCTTGGGGAATTTTGGACTAGCTTGTGGAGAATGATGGACACCAAATTGAAGAGGAGCATTGTTTTCCATCCACAGACCGACGGACAGACAGAGGTGGTAAACCGAACAGTGGTACTTTTTCTTCAAGGCTACTGCAGCAAGCATCCCAAGTTATGGGATGAACATATACCCTATGTATAGCATGTATACAAGCGAGCTTTACATTCATCCACTCAAAGTTCACCTTTTGAGACATGTTTTGGGTACCTACCAAAGGTTCCTTTGGACTTGATGTATGAGAGAGATGTCGATGTAAATGAAGAATGAATTGAGGATAGAGCCCGCAAGTTCATCTAGAGGATTCAGCAGATACAACAGGCAGTTAGGGAATGTAAAGACCAACACCATACGACGATCATTCAAGTGATAAGCGCAATTTTTTTATTTTTATTTTTTTTCCTTTTTTTTTCTTTTACCTTTTGCTTATATCGACATATGATCCTCCTCACAATTCCATATAAATAACATCGCACCCTCAATAACTAATATTTAAATTTTTCAAATGCCATCGTGATTGCAATGACAGAATGTAACCAATATCATATTGAATGACACATTTAAATAATCATTGTTAACACCACCTAAAATGACAACATACTTAATTATACCAAGATGCCCTCATGATTTAAAATGACAATTACAACCATTATCATATCGAATCACATGTATCAACAACCATAATTAACACCACCTAAAATAACCAATATGCCCTC
>SNQJ01S0014076.1:120015-149521 GCA_010110895.2 Picea sitchensis
TCTTCCTCTAGATGCTTCTCTTGATAGACATATTTAGTATAAATAAGGGTCGAGGGTATGAAAACCCTAGCTTGGAGATTATTGTAATAGAGCGCTACTCGACTGGAGGTTTCCCCCTCGAAGAGGCCCGTGAACATTGCTTTCTGAATCAAAGTGTTATTTATGTTGTTGTTCTTATATCATTTATGTGTTATTGTGAAGATTATGTTGGTTATATTATTGTTATTCTGCCATTTCTAGCATTTTATTTATGTTCTGCATAACTTTTATATCTGGTATATTACACGCCACATGTCAAGTACAGAATGACAGGGCAGAGACATCAACAGGTAGGTGGACTAATCAGCAGGCGCCACATGGCCCAACCAACATGCGACATGTGGCATCCCCGAAACGACCAATATTAACCCGTGAATGAATTTCGTTTAAAAAAAAATGGCAGGTCTACCAAATCTGGTGGACCACGCCAATTTTAACAGTTGCTGGAAGTACCTCTAGCAAGTACGCTAAACTTAGTGGGGGAGCGAATATGTTTTAATATATATATATATAACCAACATTCCAAAATGGAGTCTGGTGGGATTCGACCCAGGAACCTTCGTGATGCCTAAGCCTTAACAACTTCGCCCATAAGCAATGTGCCACGGGTACCTCTTAGTACATTCGTCCGCGGTTATTACTTAAAAGGTGCATTCTTTCGAGATCTAGGGGGAGAGGCGTGGACTGTACGGACGTGTGGGCATGGATTTCGAGACAAAACTGTCATCATTGCAGATTGCAGAGAGCACAGAAACCGAGACAAAATTATTCTTGGGCCTGGGAGTGGCAAAGTCGGATCGGAGCGTGGAGACAGTCATTTTTTGGTAATTCGACGCCACGAATTCAGTGGTGATGTTTGTTTTCTGATCTGAGCATTATTTCTGCAGCTTGATTTCAGAATGAGGTATATTTATGTATTTGCCAAATTCTTTTGTTGAGTTAATGAAAGAGCCTACCCATTTGAGAGTAGGACTCGAAGACGTAGTCCACCAGGGACGAACTTCGTTATCAAGTTTTTGTGTTCAGATATGATGCTTATGTCTCTTCATTTTTAAGTTTTCCCTTCTTTAATGATGCACTTAATTTATGCTCGTTTAATGCAATTCTTTATAAGTCACAATGAAAATATCTTGGATCATCGAGATCTGAGATCAATCTTTGAAAATGTCCTTGCATCATTTAACTAATCAAAGAGATCATCAATCCTTGGCAAAGGATACTTGTTCTTTATACTTACTTTGTTTAATTGTCTGAAGTCAATACACAACCTCAATGTCCCATCTTTCTTCTTCACAAATAAAATTGGGGCACCCCAAGGTGACACACTTGTGCGTATATACACCTTCTTCATAAGCTCTTCAAGTTGCATTTGAAACTCCTTCAACTCTGGTGTACTCATCCTGTAGGAAGTCTTGGATACTGGAGCTACTCCAAGCATTAATTTTATAGAGAAATCAATATCTCTCTTTGGGGGTAGTCCTAGTATCTCCCTAAACACATCCCCAAAATCTTTCAGAACTGTAAGATCCTCAAGGTTTGGCACCTTATCTTTAGGTGCTTCTTCCATATGAGTTGCAAATATTTGGCAGCCCTTCTTGTAGCACTTCTTCAGATGCATTGTTGTGATCTCTCGGATAGTAATTGTCCTCAAAATTCCTTGGACTATTCTTGGGTTCCCTTCCTCATTCAAGCAAGTGAATGTCTTGTTATGACAGTCTAAGAAAGCATGGTGTTGGTCTAACCAATCCATACCAATTAGACAGTCATATGAACCCAAGGGCAGGATGTTCAAATATTTCTTGGTACTTATCCCATTCATGTCCACTCGACATAATTTAACCAACTCAACAACCTTTCTCTTGGATCTTGTAGCCAAATGCACCAACCAAGATTTCCCATGCTTGTTTCTTGGCAATTACAATATTTCCACTACCTTAGGATCTATATAGCTATGACTAGCTCCTAAATCTATTAAAATAGTAAATTCATGGTTATTGATCATACCTTCTACTTCAATCATGTGTGATTGAAACTCAGCTTTGTTGTTGTCCGGGGTTGCATAGATCCTTGGAACACTTCTACACATGTCCTCCACTATTTCAACTTGTTGTACATTGTGGACAGCTCTCACTTTGTCGCTTTTGTGAGGACAATCTCTATACTTATGGTCTCCTTTACAACCCCAACATTAAATGGGTGTCTGCCTTGGCCTTTTCCCACCTACCTCAGCCATTATGTGCTCTCTAAAAGATGGTAGTCCTTGAGGATTGTTTCTGAAAAATGGTGGCTTGTTCCCCTTCTGCCTATGTTCCCTCTTAAACTTCTTCTTGTCTTCCCAAGCTCTTTGGAAAGTAGGCTTTCCCTTATGTTGATCATATAAGCACTTGGCTCTCATTATGGTTTCCTCCAAAGTCTTGGGATCATCATATTGAATCTTTTCACTGATAAAGGATGGTAGCCCACTCAGATACCTTTGAATCTTAATGGTCTCATCTTTGATGAAGGAGACATACTTCAGCAGTTCTAAAAATCTCCTTTCATACTCATCAATGGCCATGCTTCCCATTTGAGTTCAAAGAACTCTTTCATCTTTTTGTCATAATACCTCTTGGTTAAGTATTTATTCTCAAAATGCTTCTTGAATTCCTTCCAAGTCACATTTTTCTCTCTGATGTGTTTCACTTGCACAAGTTGATCCCACCACATGGATGCCTTTCCTTTTAGTTGATAAATAGCAATTTGTCCTTCTGCATGAGAATAATAGTTATACAATTGGAAGTACTTCCTCATGCCTAGAAACCATGTCTCAACATCTTCATCCTTCTTTTGTTCAACATCAAAAGAAGGAGGTTTGATCTTCTTCATTTCTCCTTTCAATTCATCCACCCTAGACCTCATATGCTTCCTGGTAGGGGATGGACTTGAGCTGATATGTGCTCTCCTTTTCGATTTCCTTTGAGATTGATGGTGATGTCTGCTACCACTCCTTGATATTCTTTTTTCCTCAGGGGTCTTGTGGCTTCCTGATTTGTTGGATCCACACTCCTTATCCAACTTCTTTTCAATTTTTTCCAAGTTGTTATAACCCTAAATTGCACCATACATGCATACCTGGCATTTGGCCCTCTTACTTGTTATTTTTGCCAAGCCATCACTGAGCAGCTCTTCTTATAAACATTATTTTTGAAGATGTATGCGCCCTGCACCACTCCTTCCCGTGTACACATGATTTTTGCACCACTACAGCTCGCGTACATACGCTAGTTGCACCATTATAGCCTGTGTATACCCACAAAATTTGTAAAAATTAAAAACTTGCAAGGAATTCACTGAGATTACGGGCTATTGGGTATTTTTCCAACTGTCCCACCACCTATAGCCCATCACCCAACCTAATAACCATCCTTTTGTCATATAAAAGGAGGTGTTGGGGTCTCATTCTAGACAGAAGCATAAGAACAGTGAAACTCTACCCATTTCACATCCCCTCCTTACCCCAAATAATTGCAACCACCTTGTGAGATTTGCATCAGAATTTCCCATTCTATCCCTTTTTCCTCCATTCTAAGCCTATGCCATTTCCTTAGAAGAAGTGTGAGAGGAGAAAGATACATGGAAGCGAACTTGGAGCTTGGTGAAGAGGAGCTCGGACCAGGTTCGTGAAGCAGTGGTCGATCTCATTGTAAGTAAACATTGTGATATCAATAAAAGGAATACTTTTTATGTCTCAAATATTTGTGTTTGATTTATGTTTTATAATGACATCTAACCCATGATTCATATATGAGATGCATGTTTTTAGTTCCATGTTTATCTGTTTGTGAATGCAGGCCAGCCTTGGGAGGAGGCTTGTAGTTAGTGGAGCAATCAAACGTGAAAGGATCGACATCGGACGCGGAGTAAAAGGTAGAGTTACTGGATCTTTTCACTTTGTATTTCATGCATGAATTTGGGGTATATTTTGGGGAGTTATAAAAAGTAGAAGACTTTTAGACGGTTAGATCTACTTACATGTTGAACCCTAGTGTAATCCAAGGGGGGTTTTCCCGCTATAGCACAAGCTCTGTATTAACTTCATGTTGAAGTCTTCATGTTAATATTTGATTTTCATAATCTTTTCATTATCAGCTTTGTGACTCTAGACATCTTTTCGCAAATTTCTAATGGTCTCTACCATATTCATGTTATCATCCTTTGCTTCTCCATGTCCATTAGAGTTTGTTCCTTCCATACCCAAATGGACATCCATTCCTCTGATGTCATCTTCCTAACTGTAAGCCTCTTGTGCATCATCCATCTCTTTACACTTGTGATAACTTTGTTCTATTACGACAGTTGTAATTCTGCAAAAAATGTGCAGCCAACAGAACTTTATCAGGCTAATTGTTCTCAATAATTTCATGAAAACACGAACCATTCTTATTTATTAATATATCAGACTTATTTTCCGGTGATTTATTGAGAAATTGACTGTTCAGTTTCAATTTCTGGGTGAAATTTTATCTTCTACAGTTCAAGACCTTTCCAATGCCTACTTCCATGCTCAATTCTGAGTTTTGAGCAGGAAGTTATCGATACTTGAACAATTTGTCTTTTCAGTGATGCAATCCATGAACATGGATTCTTCCATCTCAAAGCCGAATTGTCCCTTGGATTCGTGTTGGATCCTCTCTTCAGGTTTACAGGCATTCTTTACTTTGTTAGGTGTAGGTCTGTACAATCAAGAACCTCATGGGCTTCTTATTTAAGCCCTTTTATGTTCTTAAAAACATTTTTTGGGCACCAGCCCTTTTTCTTCCGCCCTCGAACGTATGTGACCACGGGTTGTGACCAAGTGTTGGTTGTAAGGAACTTATCCTATGCTTCAGGCCTCCGAGATCTGGAACTTCGGGCTTCATAGGTTTTCCTTTCACCTTACCATATTTCCTTCGAACACCGAAGTGGTGAACTTCCGAACAACTACTTATTTGGAGCTTCGGAGCTCCAACACTTTGGAGCTTCGGGATTCAAAAGATTTTCCTTCATAACAATCTATTTCTTCCAAATGCCAATTCTCTGAATACTCGAAAGATGCACTGATCAACAGTCCTCATTCACTATTTAGATCTACGGTCAACAAGAGCTCTGGGACTCTGGGATTCGGGAGTTCTGAGTCTCCATCTCGTACTGCCTCCCGAATTACCGAATCGGTGAGCTCTATGAAAGACTGATATCTATGGTCGACATTCACCTGTCGAAGAATGACCAGGATTGACTCCGGCTTCGGCCTTTTATGTGTTAACACTTCGCAACCAAAGACTTTTGGATCACCGAACCGACAACCCCCTAAGATTTCAAGAATCAACGGTCTACGCTCTTGGTTGAGATCTACATTGGATAAGAGCTCTGGGACTCTAGGCTTCGATGGTTTCCCATTAGAACTTAACTTTTCTCCTAAACGTTGAACTGGTAATCTACCAGAGTCTAGTCAACAACCATGCACTAGAGGGGTGCTATGTAGCAGATAATAGGGAGTGGACACGTGGTCATATCTGACTGGTGACACGTTTCATGTTCCAATTAGCCCGATCAGTCCTTGAAATGCTTGAAAATGATGACACATGGCAGTATCTCATATGGTCACGTCACCCCAGGTGACGTCAGAAGGTTGCGTCACCTCTGTGACTCCGTGACTTCGGAGCTTCAGGATTCGAAATTTTTCTCTGTAATGTCCCTCAAAACTTTCGAACGTCGAACTTCCAAAATTATCAATCTCTCGAGGTGCACATAGTACAGTTGTCATCAATCAAGGTGGTTACATGTGGCCCCACCGTCGAGTGACACGTGTGTTGAGGAAAATGTATGGAACACCTTACTCAATCATTTTCATATCTCGCCTGGCTAGGACAAGATAGTGGGGAATGTCACCCGGGATTTATAGCCTCAAAAACATTCACTCAATCAATGAGTATTAATTACAAGGATTAAGGTTGATTTTATAATTTGTATATTTTGCAATGTAAAATAAAATTTATACAAAGCTACTGAAATGTATACATATTTTACAATAAAGTAAGCATGGATACCAAAAGTGAAAAAGTAACCAAGTCATGAAAACACATATATGAGACAGAACAACAATCTGATTTTATTTCATTCAGAGATACCAAAAGTGTTTTTCTCTTTACAAACCCCTACGAGGGTATGGACCAAAGTCTGATTTAGAGATCTCCAATGGGAACCATACAAAAAGACTCTGATGGTAAAGTAAAAATGAAATTAATAATTGTTGCCATTTTGACTCTGCAATATATCCTAATCAGCCATGAAAATTAATTCACAAACAGATAAGAATACACAGACTATCAAGGATGAATCAACACCTCTAAAACAAGTGGACAAAAAGTATGGTTCAGTCTTGAACCTTGTTGTCTACAATGATACCATGTTGTCAACAAGAGGATTAGGCTTTCAAGTAAACTCAGAAATGAATGAAAATTGAAACTATCTCATTTAATTAAAGAGCAAACCTTAGTCTTGTCTCCCTCTCTCCTTTTATTCTCCTTTGTCTCTTCATCCAATTGGGCTTTTATTATTTTCCAATTAGTTGAAGTAGTTCAACTACTTTTAGTTAGTTAATTCAAATTAACTTAACAAAATAGTTTAGGAGAAAATAATAATAATATATAATTAAGTGTCATAATTAATAATAACTAAAATAGGTGGGACCCTCTTGTGACTCCCTCCCATCAATTATTCTTTCTCAATCATCAAATATAAAGCACAAAAGATAATCATTTAGACCATATGGCACCCTTGTAGCTCCCATGGATTTTTAAACTGGATATTTAAATATCAGCAATAATTTATATCATATCCAAAAATATATATATATCCACATTATCCACAAAATATCCAAAAGTAAGGCTTGTTGTCAAAAATATGTTGAAACCCATTAAACATTGTTCTCATCACTGAAAAGCATAAAAATAAGCATTTAAAACCCATATTTGTTGTGTTGCTTCCTTTATCTTTGTTATTTCTACCATTGTTGCCTCTACTGAAAAAGTTCATCCTGTAGCAACAATTTGTCAGTAATGAATCTCTTAATAAACCATACATGAAACTATGCTTACATGAATCAAAAAATTTCTCTAAAATTAACACGAGATACATGCAAATCCATCCATAACACATCATTTTTTAATTTCCATGTGAACAAGGAATAATAGGGTTCATGGGAAATATGGAGGGAGTGTAATTAGCGAAAAATGGTATCATAGAGGGGATCAATATATGAATATTGTTCAACAACTAATAAAGCAATCAATTGTGTATATAAAAATATTAAGAATATCAGTCCTCAACCCTTATTGTATTAACTTTCCTTTGTTTCCACACAGACTCCTTTTTAAAATTATTATCACAAAATAGGGATGAATAAGTGAAATCAGGATCATGAAGGGAGTGTAATTAGCGAAAAATGATAGAATGGTGGGGAAAATATATAGATATTGTTCAAATGAAAAATCAAACCATGATATCTCTGATAAACCAAATATGCTTTTGTTCAAAATTTTAAAGTTTAAACAATACTCTGTTTCCAAACAATAACCCAAAGTTGATGCTTCCTTAACAAAATTGTTCATTGGCCTTTGAAACTGTATTACACAGTAACCGATGTGATATGCCCATAATTTTATTGAACCCAAATAACCATAATAACAATATTGCAATTGTATAATAGAATCAAAACAAGCAGCATCATAATCGCTACAAGAAATACCACAACAGTCTGGGAGTGGACAAGTCACAACTCATAATACCAACCCACAGCAAAGTTCTTAAATTCCACAGGGTCCCGTGCAATTCCTCAAAACAAATCTATGTTCATAATCACCATTTAATCGATCCAATCATTCATCACAATTCCTCATCCATTTCATTAGGGTTCGTATTATTGAATTCAAGCATCAAACATCTTATACACAGGTGTTTGCAAATTCGATAAACATGGCAAGTTTATTTTTAAACAAGGATATGCAACATTTTCTATCAAACTCATAAGCTTCATAAAGACAAACTGTAACTTCTAGCGAATAGGTGAGTGCAATCCTTCTTCCATAATTGCCAAGCAAGTGACCAATTAAACCCATTCCCAAGTAAAAATGCAAGAATGGTACTCTCATCACATTTTGGGTAAGCAACGTTTTCACAATAGTGCATAGGGTTCGATGTATAATAGTGACAGTAAGTGGAAAAAGAGAGCGAGCTAAAAAACCTAAGGGTTTGGCCGGTAAAAAACACAGAAGGTTTACTGCACAGGTGCCTCACATTTAATAGCCACATAGTCGAGGTTATAGTGCGAGTGTGTTGGCATACATGAGTGTTCACAAAAACCCAGAGGTAAGGTAGGGAAAACCCAACAAGAAACTAGAGGCAAAGCAGACCCAACAACACTCCTTTTCTGAGCAAAAATCGCGAACAGTTACAGACAGCAAAGACACCCATAACCTTTTTTTTTTTTAAATGCCAATAGTCTCATAACAACCACCACATGAAACCAAAGTTTGCAAACAACCAATACACAGTCTGAAAACATCGTGACATCTTGAGTAATACACAGACCATGATCAACAAGAGCCAACACTTGATTTAAGAGCAGAGCGACCAAGGTGTATACCTCCTCCACGACTGAGCAAGGCGGAGCAGCAACAACTAACAGAGTGCAATGCAAATGACTAGGGTCGCGAGCTCGAGGTGAGTAAGAGTGACGTGCATTTACTGCACGTCACTTCTCCCTTGGCATTCATTCATGGCTAGTACGAGCCAAGTGCACTATACAACTCACATTCCATTAGCATCCCCATTGATTAATTAAAACCCGCTATCCCAAAGTTTGCATACACTCCATTTTAAAAAACCTTTGCCACCATCCCATTTAGCATATGACTATTTTCTAGGATTACAACTAATATTTCCATCAAAAAAACGCGCACCATAATTGTAGCAAGAGTTGGGGTGGTCACCCACATACAATATAGTCCATATAAAATCAAAATCAAACTGGAGTGTTATTCCTTCACCCA
Organism: Picea sitchensis; assembly: GCA_010110895.2. Classification (NCBI taxonomy): domain Eukaryota; kingdom Viridiplantae; phylum Streptophyta; class Pinopsida; order Pinales; family Pinaceae; genus Picea; species Picea sitchensis. The sequence goes on from SNQJ01S0014076.1 coordinate 129,123, forward strand.
TTAAAGTAGCATATCACATTTTGCGAGATCTAATCAAGACCTCATTCTTTGTTGTTTTAACCATCTTGCCCAGAATTTCTTATCATAAGAATTTTAACCACGATTTGAAGTGAATAAGCTATAGAATATGTGTCACAACCAACACATAGGCAAACAAAATATAAGTGTCGCTTCTCCATCATAGTGTCATAAGTCAAACAAGGGGTCCCACCTACTAGTATATTATTAATATAATTAAATAATAAAGCTCGGTAATCATTTGCAAACATGGTACCCAACGTTGTGCTTTTAAGCGTCAACAACGTGTCAGGTCCCAATCGGTACTAAGGGCCTGTCAAAAGTACAAAAACAAGTGACATGTGGCAGACTTAGGGCAGGTCCACGTCACCCTAGGTGATGTCATCGTGCCACATCATATCTGACACTTCAATACTTCAACAATTCTTCTCATCGGCACTTTTTCAAAATTTTCGAACTGTTGATCAGGTCCACGTCACCCCAACGTTCTGTGATTTAGTCACTTTGGAAGATCTCTTCTCATCTGCACATTTTCAAAACTCCTAAACTGTCGAACAATCTCCAATGGATTTCCCCGAACACCGAAGCGTTGAACCACATGGGGAAATCCAACGGTCCAGCTTCTCCCGAATGATCTACGGTTGAGAATCACTTCGAGACTTCGGAGCTTCGGGGCTTCGGGCTCCAGAACTTCATAGGATTTCCCTGTTGGAACACCACACAACCCTCAGACTGTCGAAACTTCAAATAGGTTGATCTTCTGACACGTGTCCTTAAACACGAACGACCCATATTAACTCTGGAGTTTGGGACTTTGGGAGGAAGTCCATTCTGTGCACACTTCAACCAATTTTCTCGAACTCCAAACCATCGAACCTCATGGGAAATCCAACGCCTCTCCTCCTCCTGGATGATTTATGGTTGTAAATCACTCCGGGACTTCGGAACTCCGAGACTTCGGCCCCTTTTCTCAACAGAACGTAAACTGCGTCGAAGTCACAAAGTCTGAAGGACTTGGAGGTTAACTGTCGTGCATCATTTTCATATCTAACATTTGGAAAGGGTCTACCTCCCCCCCCCCCACGCAGATCCCATGGCTCAAATTCANCCCCCCCCCCCCCCACGCAGATCCCATGGCTCAAATTCAATCTCGTGGTTATCAACCAAAATTATTGGGATAACTGCTCTGTCATTCCTCATGTGCTTTCCATTACCACCCAAGAGCTCTCTCAGTGCCCCTCTGGCACTCTATACATCAAATCCTTGTGGAATTTTGACTCCAAATTCCACATTCGTGGCCCATCCAGGTTCAGTGTTGAAACCATGGGATTTGATAACAATTTGTAACGTCCCTAGCTACCCAATTCAGAGCATGCTACCTCGTAGAACCACTTGCTTTCATTTTTGCAGAAAATACCATACTTAATAACTTGAAAACCACATCTACTTTTTGCTAAAAGACATTTATAATGTAAATTTCAATAGACATAACAATCCGCTACAACACAGATTTATGTGGAATTAATAGTAAAACATACATGCAACAACACATGCAATTCTTACAAATATAAATACATGTAAATGATACACAACATACAAATTAACATAAAAATGGTACTTATATTTTTATGAGAAGACCACCAACTGCATACAGACCTTCCATGAACCTCCCAGCCTTAGACCACGCTTCTCATCACTCTCAATAGTGGGTCACCCTCGAGCTGGGACTAAATTCCACCAGGGAAAGTGATTCCTAAACTAGGCTAAGACTATGGAAAGTCACACAATACAACAGGAAGGATTCTCTCCCAGGAGCCAACTTATGCCCACAACTCACAGCCTCTCATTCCCCACATGCATATCCCACCCCGGGAATATGCACCTTCATTGTTCCACAGTCCATCAACTGCTCCACTTCCCTTCCAAGGCTTCAGCAATAGGCTAGATCAGGAATTCTCAAAGCTCTGTAGTTGTTGTTGGACTCCCTCCAGAAGAAATCACTTCCCCAACAACATCTCTCACCTAGAGAGAGTTTCTCACAGGCCTGACAACTTGCTTCTTCAATCCACGGGCCTGATAACCCGCCTCTTCAAACCACATGCATGAAAACCTGATTCTTTTGTCTATCTCCTAAGTCAAATAGGTAAAGGCGTTGGCAACAACATAACTCAGGTATGGCACAGATTATGGCAACAACAGAAAATGTTAAAGCAAGGTACGGGATCAAGTGAGTAGTGTGTGCCAGTTACAGGGGTCGACGATGGAGGAGTTCAACAATGGACAGAATGACTGGTGCCTTAGTGCGTGAGTGCATGGAGAGAATGGAAATAATGTTGAGTGAACCCCCACAACGAACTGATTTCCCACATAAAATTGCATGTCCTAAATCGGACACATGTTCTCATGAAGTTGCATGAGCTCCACTTCTCATTCGTTCCCCTTTCCACATGAACTTAGGATAACATGAGTTATTTCCTCAAACCTTAGTCTTTTAGGAATATATATTATAATATTCCCTTGGGCTTAAGCCCTCAAGATTAGCCCCTTTTTCCTATCCTCTTAGCCCCTTCCCCTACCTAGTGGAGCTTAGTCCCCCATAATTATTTCTCTGTGGTCGGTCTACACGCAATGATGTATTTTATATTAATGATATGCATAATTACATATACAAAAATAGGCTCACGTTCCTTTAGCATCACATAAGCCACCTAGATTATAATCACTTGGTTCACCATCCTACAAAACATGTTTACAATTCAACAAGGGCTCGGCCTTGGTGTATTACACAAAGTATACATCAAAAAGTTGCATACTAACTACTAGACATAAGTTCCAGCTATGCCAACAAGTGGCCTATTTAACATAGATACCTAATATGTAGATAACTTGATAATACACATCATTAATGACAAATGTGCACACTACCCTCCTCTTCTTTCCCCTCATCAGATTGAGGGGAGATTTGTTCTTCAATGTCCATTGGATCTCTAAACTAATGAACCGTCTCATATTCCTTTGGCACTGCCTGAAAAAAATTCTATGTTCCCTCATTCTCGGATTCCATAGCTAAGGATTTCACACAATGAGTGAGAGTGAGGCTTCGTAGCCTGTTATGTTCAATTTTAAGGGTATCTAATCATTGCTTCTGTTGGATTAATATACTCATTAAATTTGCATTCTAAGTGATACATACCTACTCCATTTCTATAATTTTATAAGAAGTTATTAATAGAGCACTTTGATTATCCCGGATAAGGTCCTCATGTCTAAGCATGAATCTGTGTAGCTCACGAGCATTATCATTATCCATAATGGAAAATCCTGCATAATAAACTAGAGGGGAGGACCAATATCCAACAATACTAAGGGATTGCTTGGAATCCAAAATTAAATTCCAAAAATCCAAAGCATTATGCATGTAAACCGAAATCCATACAAAGGGAGCCTAAGGACAAGAAAGAATCGCGACACCATGCCATGAAACTAGACACACAACAAAATCAGAATGACATACACATGCATTACCCCCAATTTATTTCCCAGACACACAAAGGCTACAAATTTTTGACCAACCAACATCATAATCGAAAGGAAAAAGTAGAGAATCTGAGTATAAATTGCCCTAATCACTAGATAGTAAGTTACTAAAAGAAGTTACCAATTTCTGTGAATAGTCAGCTCCAAATTTCTCATTCAAATGCTCCAAAATATCTTCAATTTCCCTAGATGCTCTATTCCACTCAAACCACCGCCCTATCACCACCAACACTCTAGAAGAAGCCTTAGAAAAGGAGGAAGTGAAGAGAGCGGGATGGACAAAATTGAGGGGACAATGACGAGTTGAATCATGTTCCTTCTCAGAGATGCATGAGTTTAAAATGAAACCACACCAAATGTTGCCAAAACACTATCCAACAAAACATACTAGTACACCTAGCTTAAGAAACCACCCTAAAATATTCCTCCGCTCGATCCTATACTCCACCAATATCCAACCTCGAGAGTACCAGGGCTCTAAAATACATTCATTAGCCATGAACCAAAGTTTAATTCACTTGAGGAAGGAAATGAATATTGTCCTCGGGTCACCCTTCCCAATGTCTTGACACCTCCTCACTATTAATGAATGGCTCATTACAAATTTGATATGCATTAATAACCACTTAACCATATATTTAATGGATGATCATAATATTATGAATCCCATTTTTAAACAAGATCCCAGGACTAAGCTAGGTAGCGTGTTTATCCCATTGATCATCATCCTCATTCAAATCTCTTTTAATATGAAAGAAGGAGACTCTTTCAAAGAGGTTAATTTACTGCTTGATTCTATAGATGATATTTTTTAGTTTTGATGCTTCAGGGAATGATTTACCAATCATTGCTTTGATGGCAATCATTGAGTCTCCAAAAATTGATAGAGTCCTAATACCTTCCTCCTTGGATATGGAGAGACCACACCACAATGCATATGTTTCAGCCAAATTGTTTGAAGTGTTTCCTAGACCCCAGGTGAATGTGGTTATTGAATTTTCTCCAAGATCATGGAGATTCCCCTCCCCCACCCATGTCACCCCTAGATTTTTTCTTGAGACCCCATCAAAAAAGAGGGAAAAGGATCATTGTTGAAGTTCCCAATCATGAAATTTTTTTCTTCTTTCTTACTTGCCACTGAAAACATCTTACTAGCCTATAAATCATTGAATTAGGATCTTCCATACATAATTGAATTGTTTCAGCCAAATCTCTTCATAGCTATCCAATGCTTGATCCATACTTTTAACTCTAGACTAGAGATACTCTGATAAGAGAGCTTTAGTTTGGGTTTTTGTTATAGCTAGCTTGTCCCAGACATTGTTAAAAATCACTTGATTTTTGGCTAACTATAGCTTCAAACAAATGAATCTTGGAAGTACCATCCATACCCTCTTAAATGTGTTTTTTTTAAAGGACCCTTGGTAATTTTGCTCCAAAGCATGAACATCTCTTCCCATGAGACTAGCCAATGAATTTGATGGCTTGTCCTTGAAAAAGGCACAAAATTTGCATAGTTGCACTCGAAAAATAAGTGTTGTATTGATTCTTCTACAGATCCACAAATTTCACATTGGGTGGGTCCACAAATCTCTCTTTTCTTGAAATTCTCTATAGTTAGTATCTTCCCATGGATCATGATCCAATGGAAAGTATTTATTTTGGGAAGTCCATTGTTGTTCTATATAAACTTCCAAAGAGAGGAATGTTGAGGTAAATGGAGAGAGTTTGGTAGTAAGATATAACCCTCTTTGACTCTATAATGGTATTCTCACTACCCCCTATTGTCTTTAATGCCCATATTCCAAGGAGCATAGCCAGTCCTAAGTGCTTGAGAGAGGTTAGAGACCAATGGTCTCAAAGGATCTGATGGTGTTCCAAAATTCCAACACAACTAGGTTCCAAAATTTTTGTCCCAAACTGAAATGTCATACAACATTTTGATATTGATGTTTTCCATCCATAATTTGAGGGGGGGGATTCATTTTTGTTGGCAAGTGCTTCCTTTCAAGGTATGTTTTCATTCCACATCATAATCTCTTTTCCATTTCCTGGTATCCAAATGATCTTTTCCCTTATTAATGGAATTGCCACTCTGAGTAACTTCAAAATGTGTGATCCTTTTGGAACCATTTGTTCTTTGCTCTTATTAATGAAATTTCCACTCTCAGTAACTTCAAAATGTGTGAGCCTTTTGGAACCCTCAACAAATTATCTATGCACCTAATTCTCACTCCCCTTAAGTATTTTTTCCATGGTATCTTCTTCCACCATTTTATTCTTCTTGAAATCATTCTCCATAGTAAATTAGCTCCCATTTCCAAATTCATCAAAGCAGTATATTTTATTCCCAATCCACCCCTTTCCTTTGGGATTTTGACAATCTTCCAATTTATAAGATGATTTGGATTTACTCCCTTGCCAAAAAAAAAACTTCTTGATGTTGAGGCTGATTTGATTCATTATACCAACATGTGCAAGCATAGTGGAGCATTGATAAATAGGAAAAGTTGAAAGGACCTATTTAATCAGGGCCATTATGCCCGCTAGATTGAGCCATTCTTACTCCCATTGTCCAAATTTTGATTTAATTTTATCAATTATGCTCAACCAAGATTGAGAGGAAGGGTTTTTTAGGGCAATAGGAATCCCAAGGTACCCAAAAGAATACCAATTTTTAGACAGGGGAAAATGAAGGATTCTGGAAATGATATGCATTACTTGGTTGTTAGAATTTCAACTGAATATTTGGCATTTTTGTCAATTAACTGCCCTTCTTGAGGAAAGAATGAAATATTCCAATATCTAATTAAATCTAGTGACAATGATTGTAGAGGCACCACCAAGAAGGAGAGTATCATCCACAAATTGAGAGTGATTAGGGCTCTTGGTACCCCTAATTATTTTGATTTCATGGAGATTTCCATTGGTACACTCTGCTTCAAGCTTACGGCTTAATGAATCATCCATAATGATGAATAAGAGAGGAGACAAAGGACAACCTTGTCTCAATCCTATGTTTCCTTGGAATAAATTTGTGGGTCTTCCATTAGCTATAGGATCCATCCAAGGAGCATTGATGCATGAGGATATCCACTATATGAAGGAAAGGTTGAATCTGAACCTTGCCAAAACCTTGATTATCATGTCTTACACAATCAAAGGAATTTTCCATGTCTAACTTGATTATCATACCTTTCTCCTTGGATTTCTAACTTGAGTGGATGGCTTCCTACACAACCACAATATTGTCAATTATTTTCCTATCTTGTCTAAACCCCCCTTGATTTTCAAAAATGAGCTTGGGCATAATATTTTTCATCCTAGAAACTATGATCTTAGACAAAATTTTGTAATATGAGTTGCAGAGGGAAATGGGTCTGAATCTTGCAAAAGAGGAGGGGTTCACTTCTTTTGAAATTAATGCCAAAAAGGATGATTTGGTACTTCCCCTTATTTAATAATATCCCAACAAAATCAATAAAAGGAGATAGAAAAGTCATTAGGCCAAATGGATTTGTCTAGATCCAAACTCTAGATGGCACTCTAAATCTCTTCATCCTCTATTTCTTTCAAAAGATTATTATTTTTCTCGCTCTTGACCAAAGCTAGGATATTCTCTAACGTTTCTTCTATAATTTCAAGTACCACCTCTTCATGTTGCATGAACAATGAGAAATAATGTGACTCGACAGCATTTTTAAATTCTTCAAAATTAGAGATTTTTGAACTTCCCTCCCTTGTTATTTCTTTCACATTGTTTCTTATGGTCCTTGCTTTAACTTGTTATGAAAGAAACTTGTGTTGTGATCCCCTACCTTAAGCTATAGGCTTATGGATTTTAGCCACCAATGCTCTTCTTCTAATTAGATGGTATGTTGGAGGTTTTTTTGGAAGTTCATCTCTTCTACCTACAAATGGATTGTGACATACTCATATTCCAGTTTGAGTTGAATGTCTTCTAACTGCAATCTAGTATTCTCTTTCTTAACCAAAGGTGAAGTGTAGGAGGACTTGACCCATTCTTTAAGGGATTGCTTGACCAATTTTACTTTTAATTTCTAGAGTAGGTTAAAGTGGAATGGAAAAGGCCCATAATCTAGGGAATCCTAGAAATGTAAAGAGATGGGCTTGTGATAAGAAATTATTGACGGGATGGTCTTGGACTTGAACAAAAAATCCTGCAAAAGGAGGTCACTTTGCACCAATAACCTATCTAATCGAGTAGTTATATGCCTAGGTCCAACCCATCTATTTGTCCATGTGAATTTCCCCTTGGTTGGTTTTGTGTCTAAGAGATCCCACTATATAATCAATTCCTCCAACTTTTCTTTGAAATGATCTCTGACAATATTTCCACCTATTTTTTTATTATTATACAATATAACATTGAAATCTCCTAGTATAACACTATTAGCTACAATTTCTGAGTCCTTTAGAGCTATAAGCAATTTCCAACAACTCCATATAGTTGGTAGGAAAGCATAGATTGAAAATATTAAATATTTTACCTGATTAGATATTTGTGAACCTTACAAGGATCCAATTTTGAGTTTGGTAAGAGAATTCCAAACTCATAACCTGATTGTTCCAAAGGGTACACAACCCCCCTAATGCTCATGTAGAATCTACTGCTATCGCTTCACATTGTCTCCATTGTTGCTTCCCAATTTTGATGACTCCCATAGGATCCATTTTGGTCTCCTGGAGAAAGAGTATCTAGGATTTTCAAATTTTATCAAATCTTTAAATGCTACTTCTTTACTCATGTTTTCTAACCCTCTGCAATTCTAGGAGACTAATAACATTATTTACTCTAGTGTTTTTCACTCTCGCCCAATGAGGTGTGTTATTTCTAGGGGTTTTATGGTTTTCTAGCTACCTCCCGATGTTCTATCAATTGTCGACTAAGAGCCCAACATTATGTCCCTATTTGTATTTTATTCCCATTTAACTTTGGTAGTCTTCATGCCCATCCTTTGAGGAAGCTTTTCTTTAGAATCTCCTTCTCGTGATCCTCTTCTATTGTTGCTAGAGGATCTGAACCTTTTTCTTTGAAATATGAAAAGGTGACCTTTGCATCAAAGAAATTTTCCATCTTTTCCAGCCCTTTAGGAGCTGATTCATCTTCTTTTGCAAGAGGGTCTTCTTTTTCTTGATTTGGTGGAGGCTCCTTATTCAAGACTTCCATTTCCTATGATTTTCTAGACAAATTTGTGAGATCTTCCTTCTAGGTGGATTTTCCTCAAGTATTTGGACTAAATTCGGCTTCCCTTGTGGAGAAATTATTCCAACCAGTTCCTTTGAGGGGTTAACCAAGGTTTCAACAAATGAGGAAGGTTCTTCTCATGACAAGATTTCAAAACTATTAGACATTTGTTGATTTCCTCTTTATCTTCCTTTGGGCATCCGAGGTTGCTCTGGTTGTGAGAATGAGGAGGAACCATTGGAGTAATTCTGTCCCCAAGGGTTTTTTATGCCAGTTTGAACATGGGCCTTACTCATTGTTGCTTGATATCTAGCTCATAGGTTGACATTGGATCCCCCTTTTCAATTTACAGTTTTACATTGTTCCTCTTTTTCTTTCACTTGTGTTTGCTGGGGAGTCTCCTTCTTGTAATCTTTGGCAAAAATTTTGTATTCATGGTAAGATTTACATTTGAAAGGCAAGTTCTCATAGTCTAGTTGTTGCACATGTTGCCAATTAGAAAGAGTTATTAGAACAACTTCTAGCAATCACTTCTCTAGATCCACCTCAATGTAGATCTAGGCACAAGCATACATATTTTCTCTATGTTTGGCCTTGTCAATGTAGCACCCTAGGGTATTGTCAATGCTTCGAAGAGCATCATTTCTAGTTAATCACTCTCTAGATCCACCAATGTAGATCTAGGGCACACACATATTTTCTCTATGTTTGGCCTTGTCAATGTAGCACCCTAGGGTATTGTCAATGCTTCGAAGAGCATCATTGCTCTAGTAGTGAAGTGGGAGATGAGGCAGCCACACCTAGATTAGCAGCAAGCCCTATTAGCTCAGCTTACCCCTGAATAAAGAAGACATAATAGTAGAAAATATTTTATTTATGTTAGTTTTAGGCCATTAGTTGTAGTTGTTCCTCCTAGTCTCCTATATATATACCTGGTTACATTTTCACTTGAATCACTTGTACTTGAAAATTAAGGTAAAGGAGCTGCCCCCTCTGAGATCATTATCTTGAAATCTATTTTTTAAGGTGTTTAGTACTTATTTTGAGGTTTTTCATGCTATATTGATATTTTAATCTAACATAAGGTAATGTAGCCAGTCTTGGGCCACCAAGCATCCAGACACCCTTTAATTTTGCTATAATGAGCCACAATGTTCCAGGGTATAACTAGCTTGGAAGATTTAGTAACCTGATAAAGGCACAGTTAGTCTCAAAAATCATCTCCCTAGCCTGTACTGACACAAACACAAGGATAGGGTCTAGAATCATCTTGAACCTAGCCATTCATAGTTTTCATTATAAAAAAATTTTGTGGTTTGACCTTGAACTGTGGAAGCATAATAAAATTAGTAAGGTTTGTGTAGTAAAAGTAAGCTTCCGGTCTTAAATGGTAGACACCTCGTGGTTGATAGGGGTATTCATTTAGTCCGGTTGACTTAGTCTCCAAGATGTCCAAAACACTCTCTCTGTATATCCAAATTGAGTGACTGGCTCTCATTGGACTTGGACATTTGTAGTATTCCTGTGAGTGCCTCACTTTATATCAACGCTCTTGTGGGCAATGAGACAAGTGAGATTCCTGAAAGGCCAAAAATCGGTAAGTTGTGAGGAATTTACCATAAATTACACTTGCACATACAATTTTTATCAGACATGTATTTGCAGAAGAAATATTAGAGAATCCTATGATAAGAAAGCCCATGTCTTAAGGGTCAACCTTGGGAGATAAGCATGAAGAAATTATTGTTCAGTGACCACCTCAAAATCAAGCAACTAAAAGTACATCAGCCAACAGCACCAAAAAGGGAACTTCTATACCAAATAAGCTTCCAAAATCCACTGCACTTTGATGAAGGTGAAGAAATGAGGAGAGGCTATTAAACATCCACAAAAAGAAGATGACTCAATGAAGCTAAGTTGGATACGCTATGATTCAATGGAAGCCATGATACTAAGATGATTCAATGGAAGCTAATTTTGATACTAAGAGATGGCTATAAGGGGAGATCATGTAAGCATTGAAAAATTTCCTTGAATGAAGAGAATTTAAAGGAAATGCATCCCTAGCGGAATCTATGATGAGAACAATGAAAAGGTAGAATCAAGAAATGAGGAAGTTCAATTTTGTTTTGAAGACTGTCCAGCATCTTAAGATTGATATGATAAAGCTTGGATGGCAAGGACCCAATCAAGGATAATTTCTGATGTGGATGGAATTTTGATCTCCATAAGGTGCCAAGGAGAGCAAAAGGTACAAATTGGTTTCTTTTATATTTGAACCTGAATCACCAGGTAGTCATGGCTTTGTTCTTGTAAATCACTCTTCACTTGGACAATTATCATGGAAATGATATACACCAGAGACAATATAATAATTCTTTTTATCCTAAATTGATGCCAACACCCATGAAAGGGTCTGCCATCAGCAATAATTGAGAACTTCCAAAGATTGAAATATAAAGGTAACTAATGACTATATGAGCACTTTAGTTGATGGTCTATGAGAATCTAAAGGATAAATATTCAAACAGAGACCATTTTGGGAAACCCAAATCATTGGAGAATGCATTTAAGGTAAGAAATGCTGGAGCAAAATATGGTATATGGCTACTAGAAGGACTTATCCCAACATCTATAGAGAGAAGAATTCTCCCTCTCCTAAAACACATCAACCCACAACGTTGACACCTCAAAACGAGGAAAGAAAGGAAAAGGCTCTGTGCTTTGAATTGTGATAGCAAGCATAAGGGTGACATATGAAAGGGGAGAACAGAAACATTCTCATACACAGACGTAGATAAACAAGAACAAGAACAAGAACCAACTCAAGATGAAAACGTGAGAATCTGAATTTCTGCCCTCAAGAGTCAGACTCAACAGACGTGTAATGCATTGGAAGGAATTAGTACCTTCAAACCCTCAAGATCAAGGATACATCTCAAGAAAAAGGCATGAACCTGAATTGATTCTAGAAGCACCATAATTTCATTCCCACCATAAATTAAAGCTGTGATCTCAATTTGCTTTGTATATCCAAATACCAAAGTTTCAATGATTGCATATGGAGAAACTATCAATTACTCAAGAAAAATGCAATAAGATCAATTTTACTATGGGGGAATATGTATTTAATAGTCCAATGATTTCTATATTGATGGGTGGTGTGTATGTTGTACTAGGAATCCAACAGTTACAATCACTAGGAACAGTGACTTTTAATTTCAAGAACTTTTCAAGAAATATTCATTGGGGTTAAAAGAAATATTGGGAGATATCACAGGAAACTCAGAAGGTGATAAGCCTCCAACGACATGGACAAATTATTGTACAAGTACTGAAGTATTGGGTAATAACTATGTTCAATATATTTTCAAACATCTCAGCCATCTATTCATCAAGATCTCCAAAGGATCATTGAGGCAATCAAAGTATTTGAAATATTATTCTGTGGTCTCTCCACCAAATCAGTGATCATGAGGCCCACCTAATTCCCCTGGGAGGTTCCTCTCCTAACATCACACAGATACCCTTTAGTGTTCCTCCTAATGATCGGGGCCATACAACACCTTACCTAAGGTTGAAATTGAGTGTATGGTTGAAAAAATGTTAGAGTTTGGCATTATTAGATCTAGCCAATTTTCTTACTCTGCACTAGTGGTAAATGTATTCAAGAAATATAGTTGTCATGAGGGTCCATTTATAGAGATCTGAACAAGATCACCATTAAATATAATTTTCACATTCCCATCATTGATGAAATTGTTAGATGAACTACATAATCTAATTCACAAAATTGGATTTCCGTTCAGTGTATCATCATCGATCTGTGAAGGAAGGAAGAAGATATCCCAAAACTCATGAAGGCCATTATGAATTTTTGGTCATACCCTTTGGCCTTACAAATGCACCTTCCACATTCCAAGGGTTGACAATTCCATTTCAAAGTCCTTCCTTCAAAATTTGTGTTGGCATTTTTGACAGACATACTAATCTACAGTAAGTCTGGGAGATCAGTGGTGATATATGTTGAAGGTGCTACAGCAACTACTAAAGGAGCAACAACTATATGCCAAACTGTCCAAAATTTTTTTGGGGATGAAGGAGGTAGAGTATTTGGCCACATCAGATTCATGAAGGTGTCAAGTTAGACCCTAGCAAGATTAAGGCCATGATGGAATCAGTCATCTCAAAACATTAAAGAATCTAGAGCATTTGGGGTTTGACATGCCATTTCACCAGTTTGTTCTGAACTATGGAAGAATAGCAGCACCTTTTAATGACACTAACTAAGAATCAAGAAGGATACTTTATGGACCTGGAGCAACTAAATCTTTTGAAATAACTTTGAAGAGGTGATGTGTAAAGCTCCTGTCTCAACCTGCACTTCACAAAACTCATTGTGGAAATGTGATGCCTGAAATGGAATTCAGGCTGTCCTAATGCAAGAAGGAAGGCCCCCTGCTTTGGTGCTGGATCACTCAAGGGAAAGGACTTTCAAAAAAACCATTTTCTCATGAAGAAATGAGGTAAATACTTCACATGCATTGAAGAAATGGCCCTTACCTATTAGGTAGGAACTTCAAAGTCAAGAGAATAGATCACGAGAATTAACAATTTCTTGGGAACAAAGACTATTCCTTTAGAAGAACAAAAAATAGTAACTAAGATATTGAAGAAGGATTTTGAAATCATTCATAAAAAGGGGAAGGAAAATGTCATGTGATGCACTCTCAAGAAAAGGATGAAGATGTTGAGGGCATTCTCTCTCAGAGCATTTGATCATCCAACCCGATTGGAATAGAAGCAAGGGATGAATGGAATGACGAAAAAAGTGTGGACACTAATTCAAAGAAGGTATTTCGATTCCAACAGCAGAACATAATTTACATGGGAAAATTATTCACTATGGTACAAAGAGCTTTTGTAGAGATTTATGTAAGAATTCTGAACTCAAACAAAGGTACTATTGGAATTGTACACTTCCTGAGGGCAATTCTGATTTTGAAACTCCACCATATAGAGTCACTAAGAAGGATTTTTGATATTTAGCCTTAAACTGATAAGGTTCACAAAGGTTTGTAGCATAATGTTTGGTTTTACAACAAAAAAAGGTGGAAACACCAATCTGTGTCTTTGCTTAACCTACTATCCATCCCAAGTCAATACCGAGGAGGCTCTCCATGGATTTCACTACGTGGCTTACCAAAGTCTGTTAGCTGAAAGAGGTCACCCATGCAGGATTTCTGTTGATAGATCTAACATAACGCACACTTTTGCATCTCCTCATCCCTTCCAAAGTTACAGCTGCCATCGATTCATGAGAGACATTCTAAAGCTACATAAGCCCAAATATTATTGTAGCACAGATCCCATCTCTAATTTGGATTATTTTGGATTTAATTATTTCTTCGTTTTAAGTACCAATGGCTCAGCAGCTCAACCTATCATCCCTCTCAATCTGATGGGATAAACCGAGAGGAAAATGTCCGGAAGGCTACCTTCTTTGTGCTTAGTCTCCGAGAAACAAACACAATGGTTCACATAGTTACCCTTGGCGGCACGGTGGTAGTAACACTTCCTTTCTATTTTGCCTAAAAAAATGACACATTTATGGCACTTATGGATAACACCCTCCTTCCACACTTCTTCTCTAAAAAAAACTAAGGTTCAAGCAGTAGAAGATCAAGAATGGTGAATCACAACAAGTTCTCCAAATCTAGCTGACAACCTCACCATGGCATAGAATCGCAGGAAACAACAAGCATATCAACATCAGAGTGAAAGAAGTTTTGAAGCAGGGATTGGCATTTTAAGACTACAACCATACAAACAGATGTCCCCTCAAGCAAGCTGTCAAGGATAATAATAAATTATCACCAGCACCATGGCCTCTTTATAAGGTGTTGCAACACCATGGCATAAATTGATTGCTCTCATCTTCTGAATGAGTACACCCACTCTTCATGTTTCATGCCTGTGTTAGTTATAGGACACAAGATCCCAGCTCAAACTATATTGCCAGAACTTGGATTTTAAGAAGGAAAATCATATTAAGCTCCTGTAAGCCATCAGATTAAAATACAAGAACTCCTTCACCAAATTTAAGAATAGATCCATTTCCAAAGATTCTCATTAAATGGAGGAACCACGTACTGGAAGATTCCATGCACTTGGAAGATGCTGAGTATTTTATAGCTTAAGCATCCAGAGGTTACCAAGGCCATTAACAACACTGTCCAAGGAGGGTACAATGGATTATTGTCTCATTACCCCTAATTGGGGCATATTATATTAGTCATGTTATTTTATTTATGTCGGCTTTAGGCCATTAGTTGTAATTATACCTCCTAGTCTCCTATATATACCAAGGAGACATTTTCATTTTGAATCATCTTGTACTTGAACATTTAAGTGGGGTAAAAAGAGGTTGTCGCCTTGAAGAGGCTTATTATTTGAAATTATCTCTTTTTCAAGGCGTTGAGTATTTTTTCTGAGGTTTTTCTATGCTATATTGATATTTGGTTCCTAACACTGTAACTACTAAAGGAACATCATTTTTTGGATTAAAATCAGGGGTTCATTTGTTTAGATACATTTCTCTGGAACCTAAAAATACAAGCCACTACGGAAGATGAGATCTATGTCTTCTCTGGTCTCAAAGAGGAATGCATAAAACCCTCTTCCACAAAAGAAATGATGAAGTTTCCCTTTGAGGTGAGGATTCCAATTCTTGCGGTGAGAGCACCATTGTCCATGGAGAGGGCCAAATACCAATGGACTAGCCAATGAGGCCACAAACTACAAAGGCAATGGGTTTGTGCCTTGAGGCTAGAGGTAGCTTTTCTTCAGAAATTTTATCCAACCTTTTCACAAACCTGGTCAACTAAGATTTAGTGGGATTCCCATAGGCTAAAACCATTGCTTGAAAGGCCACAACATCATAATTTTGAGGGGGTTGTGGCCCCCTCCAAAGGATGCATCCATTGTGCTCAGAAATATGGATTGTAGCGCATGCTAGGGTTTCTCAAGCGAGCTTGCATAAATTGTCATGTGGTAAAAATTATCGTCTCCCTCCAATTTTAAAATTTGAAAGACATGGGGGTGGGCTTTGATCCATTTATGTGTACACGGGTCACAAAACCATTTAATATAACCTCTCTAGGTGCAACCACATGTTTGACCATTACCTCAATGTGACCCCATGGCTCTAGTAAAAGCCCTCATGGGAATTGAACCTTACCCAATTTCCCTTTAAGTCAATATGTATTGATGTATTAAACAAACCAATAATTTTAAATTTTTATATTTTATTATATGATCTCACTTGTTTCATATAGTTTGTAGTGTGTAGCCTTGGTTGGTTTTAGGGTTGAGTGAGTTAACTTAAAAGAGTTGGATTTAATAGTGAANATTATATATATATATATATATATATATATATATAATCTTTACATCCTCATTTTTCACTATTAAATCCAACTCTTTTAAGTTAACTCACTCAACCCTAAAACCAACCAAGGCTACACACTACAAACTATATGAAACAAGTGAGATCACATGCATGTTCAACTTCAATGTTTTGGCAACCTTGTATCCAAGAAGTTTCTAATTGCATCCAAAATAATGCCCACTAATTCAATTAAACACCTTCGAACATCATGATGAACAAAAATGATTATGAAGCAAACTATGAAGTACAACTCTTCTTGGAATATACTCCTATCTTCAGGCTGAATCATCGTAAGAATATTACCGTAAAACCCGATCCACTGTGAAGAAAATTTTGAGCATTCGTTGCCTTTTCAAACAAACAAAAAGAACAAATCCATGAAGAATCTGAACATTCGTTGCATTTTCAAAGAATCAATAAGAACAAATTCATGCCATTTATGCATTTTTTCTTACCAATTGTCAATGACCGAACTCTTGAGAAAGTTCAATGTTTTATGTAAACCTGTTATGATTTGGACTTTTTTCAATGATTTAACAGTCGAGTATTAAAACGAGACAAATTTCAAAAACAGTAAGATCTTTAATATAGCAGCAAAATAATATATAATCTAAGTAAGCTTAATGGTTAAGAACATGTGTTTCCTCTTAAGAAGTCACAAGTTCAAATTCAGAGGGGGTAGGGTATGTATACCTCCGTAGACTTTACCAGTCAAATCACTAAATAGATACACTAATTTGGTATAACTTGATCGTGACCTTAAAAATCACAGTTTTTCAAACGCATATATCATAGATTTTTACATAGTTCGAAATGGGAAGCATCTCTACCTCGACGTGATAACTTTCAAAAATAGACTGTAAAATAGAAACAGTTTACACTCTCCATAGACAGATTTCAAAAATAACAATAAGTGATAACTTGCTCCAGCTCCAGGCTGGAGCCATTTTTATCCGTGTAAATGATAACTATCTTACCTTCATCCATATTTCATCCCTCCTTTGCCAGAGTGTCTGCTACTGGGTTGTGTTCTCTGAAAATGTGGGAGGTGTGAACTGAGAGAAAGCATGGCGACCTACCTTGTGCCTGGTCCACCAGACAAGATAGGGTAAAGTGGGAGCACGAGCAAAGTTATTCACCCAGTCACAAGCCAACTTCAAATCACTGAAGATCTTAATGTTAGTGCGGAGTCCTATTCCTCTCTGGAAAGATACCGTGCATCAGGCATAAAATACGATTCCCCCTGCCCCACTTTCGCCTAGGTTTCCCCATGAGGCTGCATCGGAGAAGCTGTGAGGGATACGATGGTCAATCGCCAATGGGAAAACCTATATAATAGAGGAGGAAGGATTACTTGGATCCGAGCCACCATCCTCTCGAAATTGCCCCCGAGCTCATGTCCCTGCCTATGAGAACTTGTCGTCCATCTCTTGGGTACCAAGCTAAGTGGTTGTGTATAATGTTAAAACTAAGAACTCATGCCTTCCAAAACATTGATACTATGACATGATGTTTTGGGAAAGATCATATCTATTCAATAATTGATGATGATGATGATTAATGTCCACTGAGACCGATCGAATTGGTCTATCGAACCTTAAGAAGGTAAGGGATTAGCATACGAAAGATATATTCTAGTATATAACCTTATGCCATAAACCTTGTTTGAAGATGAGGTGTCATATGCCTTTTGTTGCAAGGGTTTTTGAGAATGCCTAGGTGGCTAGAAAATGAGGAGATCCAAGATTTCGTTAGAAGAGAGTGGAAAAGTTTTGATACACTGTCTGGGGAATCAACATGTTCAACTTGTGGGTGCCTTAAAAAGCATAAGAGGAAAAGTGCTTAGGCAATAGAGAAGTTTAAAAGCAAGGATAGGGTTTTGAAAGAGATTGAACTTGAGATTTTAGGTATATATGAAAACAATGTTAGGGGGTGTATTCAATGAGGAAGAAAGGCAAAGATTAAAGGAGTTGGAAGACGAGAAAAGGAGGTTGTTGGGTAGTAGAGAAGTCAAGTGGAAGATGAAAAGTAGGCTATATGTCTAGAGAAGGGAGTTGAGAAAACCAAACAATTTCATCAATATGCAAATCATAGGAAGAGTGTTAATATTATTTGGGAAATATAAAATGGTGAAGGGTTGTTGGCAAGAAATTTTAAAGAGATAGTTGACCTAGGGGTTAGTCATTTCCACACTATCTCCAGGGAACCTAATAGAGTGAGTATCACACAAATTGTTAAAATGGCTTCCTTTTAGCTTCACTTTTGGACTTCGGAGAAAAATGAGAGACTCTTTGAGGAGGTTTCACAGGAGGAACTATTTTAAGTGCTTACCTTTTTTAAGAAAGATAAGAGTCTCAACTAGGATGGTTGGACCATTGAGTTTATCTTAGGTTTCTATGATTTGGTTGAGAATGATTTCCTAAGGGTTATTGAAGAGGTTAAAAACTCTAATAAGGTCCTGGGAACCTTTAATTCCATGTGTATAGCCGTTATTCCTACAAATGATAAGCTTGACTCCTTTGATGACTTTAGGCATACTTAATTATGTCACCATGTATACAAGATAATTTCAAAAGTCCCATCAATGAGATTAAAAGGAGTGTTGTCAGATGTCATCTCTTCATAACAATTTGGATTTTTAGCAGGAAAGAAAATTCATGAACCAATTGGGACAACCCAAGAAAGGCGTCACATAATAAGGGCAAAAGATCTTCCAGCAACAATAATCAAGTTAGACTTATCAAAGGCATATGATAGAACTAGTTGGCTATACTTAAAGTTAATTATGATACATGTTGGTTTCAGACTCCTAGTTGTTAAACAAATAATGTGGCGTGTTACTTCAATTTTTTTTGTTGTTCTAATTAATGGAGTTGCCTCGGAGTCCTTCAAGCCTACAAGAGGGTTGAGGTAGGGATGCATTTTATCACCTTTGTTATTCCTTATGGTGGTTGAGGATTTGAGAAAAGTTGTCATGGAAGTTAGGAGGGAAAGAAGTATACAAGATATAAAGATTGGCACAATCCTCATTACTCACTTACTATTTGTAGGTGACCTTTTATTGTTCTTAAATGGTTTAGAAAGGGAAGCAAGAAAATTGCAAGAGATTTTAAATGTATATTATGTTTCTAAAGGGATTGAAGTGAACTCACAGAAGTCTATCTTTAACTTTAATGTGCTAAGAGAAGAGGTTGATCAAAGACTAAGACTACTTTTTCTTTCTAGAGCTTCTGTTTTGCAGGAGGGATTCAAATGTCCAATATTTATTCTTAAGCCTAATGGTTATAGGAAAAGATATTGTGGTTAGTTGCTAGGAAGGATTGAGAGTAGGATTCATCAATAGTGTAATAGATGGCTTTCCAGAGGGGAAAGAATAATGCTTGTCAAGTCAATGTTGGAAGTTATTCTGGTTTATCGGCATTCCCTTGCATTTATACCCAAAGTAATTTAGAAAAAGTTTAGGAAAATCTATTTTAAATTCTTATGGAGAGGAAAGAGTGATAGTGGAGAGATGTCTTTGGCCAAGTGGAAATTTGTTGCAAAACCTAAGGAGGTTGGGGGTAGGGGTTTAAAGCATATTCACATGTTTGCCAAGTCCTTGGTTGCAAATTGTCTTTGGAATATTTTAACTAAGGAAAGTTTATGGAAAAGGGTGGTTGAGAAGAAATATATTATGCCTCGGTTTTTTATGGATTGGACTAGGAGTCTTAAAAAGAGCATACAAAATGTATCATATCAATGAAAAGCTTTAATAGTGGCTTACCCAATTATAGATAATAATTTAACTTGGAAGATTGGGAATGGGGAACAAGCGAGAATTGGGGTTGACTTTGTTTTGGGTGTAGAGAAGTAATTTTTTTACGTCCTGATTTAAGAACTTATATTGAAGAAAAATGGTTGTTTACTTTAATTCAATTAGTGGATTCCACAACGACAGATGTTTGGCAACAAGGATGGAGGTCTTTGTTACCCCCCATGTTAGATTACTGAGTTGGGGGGTGAATCAATAATATCGTAATTATAATCCTTTTTCTTCAAATGTTATATCCATGTAGAATTATTATCCAATAATGAGCATTAAGAAATAAACAATCACACGCATACACAGTACACCAATGTTTTATGTGGAAACCCAAATCGGGAGAAAACCACGGAATGTTTTTTCTTATATGTCTTGAAGAATTA
>SNQJ01S0014076.1:158022-169769 GCA_010110895.2 Picea sitchensis
CCTAACCAACACATTTTTTCTCACTAAATTTGGATCTGTTATGAAGAATTTATGACATTTTTACCCAAAACACTTGTTTTTGACTAGTTTCAGGACTAGCCACAAACCCTATTTTCCACGTAGTGTAACTCCCAAAATACAAAGACCCACTAGCTGAATTTTTTACCATAGATACTTGGGAATGTTTTATCGATGGAATATCAATTTCACGGTCTAAATAATTATAGAAAAAAAGTTATAGCAAAAATGGTGAGATGACCTGTAAATAACATACCTTAGAAAACACCATCAAAAAAAATTATTCTTCCTTGCTTTTCGGCCTTATTTTCTTCACCTTCCCTCATAAATTCGGCTTATATATCCTTGGTTACCTCAGACACCTATAGATATTCGATATGCTCAAGTGTGATTAAAATGAGAGAGCCTTGCCTCTTATTTATACTCTCCAAGTAGCTTCCTTAAAAACATCTTCTAGGTCACTTGGCCCACTTTCCTTATTTTAGGGTTAACCCACTTCTAATTTATCCTTTAAATTTATCATTGAAATAATTTATTTTGTATTCACTTTGAATTATAATACACTCATCACTTCACTTTATTATTTACCTTTTAAAATCTTCTAAACCACTTTGACTAGTTTGACCTTTTGGGACTTCTAGATGACATATGAGGGTCCTCCAACTTCGTAAGTTCATAACTCTCAAACCGTGAGGAGTTATGTGACATTCCACATACCACCAAAAATAGAATGACATGTAATATCCATATAGAATAGTATTACCTTAAAATATAGCAAAAATCATACCATTATTCATCAAACAAACTTGGGTCCATTACCCAAACCTGGGTTCTCCAACTTCACAGGGTCATAACTCTCTAACCGTGAGGAGTTATGTGACGTTCTACATACCACTCGAAATGGCATGACAAGCACTATCCATATAGTATAGTTTCCCTGACAAATTCATTGTCCTTCATCTTATTATTCCACAATTAAGCATGGGTTCTCTTACTTCACAAAGCGTCTTTCCGTGAGGGCTTTCACCATAAGAGGACCACTTTGGAATTCATCCATATTTACTTCTTATCAACCATGAAAAAACAATAATGATTCATATTTACATCAAACAATCTTGGGTCCATTACCCAAACCTTTGTGCTACGGGGCTTTCTTCAAGGGTTAACATCAATGACAACCAACCTTAATCAACACCCCCAACCTAGGGGTAACTGAGGAGATGATGTCTCGAGGCCCGCAAGTAGTAGACATGGAGTGTCGAGATCCATGTGACCAGTTGATCCCACATTGAGCAGATAGAGCCCCTCCTCTCCACCACACATCACCAATCATCGTCAGCAGCATAACAACGTCTGCCACACCAGCCTAACCCAAAAAGTGCAATAGGTCTTGTTTCATGAGGTAACAATTCCAATCTCATGTGTAAGTGTCACTTTAGTAATTGAAGCATTTGAGCATGTTGTAAAGGGTCCTTTCTTGATTATGGAATGTTTGCTTGGAAATTATACCTTTTGTATTTCACCTTGGTGGTTGATATGGTTTCCTAGTAAGTGGGTCACCCTCGAGAAAAGGGTTGCTATTGGGGGGTCTCCTTGAAGGGTCATTGTCCCATTCCCGCTCATACTTACCACTTTCCACACCTCTTCCCCTCTGTTTCCTCATCTTTTGGGTTTTTGTGTTCATTGACCCCAAGAAGGGCTTGTACCTTATTTCATGGGAAGAAGAGGATGAAAGCCAAAAGGTGTTGTAGCTAGCACTGTAAAATTTAAAGGCCATAATTTATCCTTCTAGATGCTCGCCCTAAGGTCTTGAGAGCAATGAAACGCTTCTCCATAAAAAATGCAGGACCTTTAAAAAGAAAATGAATAAAAATGTCTTGCTTGATGGGGGGAATACATTGTGGTGTCCTTTAATTTCCAGTGCATATGGCACTCAATGTGTTCTAACTTCAAGTGGCATTGTGGTGCTCTTTTACTTTCCATTGCACATAGCACTCAATGTTTGGACCCAAAAAAATGAAAGGTAAATAAAGGGCTTGGAAAAATGTTGCATTGCAAACGAAGGGATGCAACACACCCTCAACAAAGCCACCCATAAATGAGACAATATGAGCCCTTGATATATCAAGAACCCCATGCTCAAAATTACTATCCCAATCCACCTCGTAATCACTACATGGCCTAGAGAGGGTCTTCTTGGGAACATT
Source organism: Picea sitchensis (assembly GCA_010110895.2). NCBI lineage: Eukaryota > Viridiplantae > Streptophyta > Pinopsida > Pinales > Pinaceae > Picea > Picea sitchensis. Next base: position 160,248 of record SNQJ01S0014076.1, read on the forward strand.
CCTTGACTTGGGGATTGACCTACCCAATAGGACACCATGGAAACCCTCCCATGCCTAAATTTGGCAAAATTTATAAGGTCTTTGAGCATTTGTTTAGTTGTAAAAGGGGGGATTTAATGCACATGTTTGGGTGGTTCTTTTATTAAATGTGGCTTACTTGGCATGATATATGTGACTTGTGGACCCTTAGAGGGTGTATTTTCTTGTCTTTGCGGGACCTTTCCTGATGAAAGCTATTCATGGAGGGACTAAGCCACTTGGACCTTCATAGGGGCTTGAAAGCCCATTGGATGAATATTGCACCCCACTCATTGGAGGTCTAGAATGATGAATGTTGCACCTTGGAGGACTTCCCTAGCACATGAACAAGGTTCGGGATGATGAAGAAGGGATAATGTCACCCTCCTATGCCAAAACGTCTCTCTTGGGGAGCTTGACACAACACATTTGGGAGGACGTTTGGCCATTTTAGTGCACTTGGTGGTGTTGTGGGCTTGAAGCCCCACCTTCTTGCTTGATATGGGGATGATGTGGCACATTTTTGGCATGACATCCTAGCCTTTGGAGGTGTATATTCACACATGCCACCTTGAAGAGGAGTTTTATGGGCTTATGTCCAATCATTCTGTTATTTTTGGTCATTTTGTAGCCTATGTGGGAAAAAAGATCAAAGTGATTTGCTAATTATACATTGTAACTTTTGGTTATGAATTAAAATTAGGATTTTAATGTAAAAGTGGACAAATGTGGACAAACATGACATGTTTTTTCCTCATACAAATATGAGGCAAGTCATTTTCATTCACACACAACTCATCACTCAATAATATTACTCTTGGACTGAAATTTCAGCCCTCTTGGACAAACCACTATCTCTTTTTTCTTGTCAACATGGATGCAACTCTTGTTTGTTGGAGAAATAAAGGATAATGACTTCTCTTGATGGTATTTCTTTGGAAAATTGTTGATGATTCTTGGTAGTAAAGGGTTTATGCATGCTATCTATTGGATTTGGTGAGTAATTTATACAATTTATTATTTTCTTGCTTGTTTAAATTCAAGAAAAATATCTTAAACCCTAGGAGGAGTAAAACGACTTACACCCTCCACCAAGGTTTATTTCTTATTTTCTATTGAAAGGATATAAGGCTTGCAACAAGAAGTAAGAGGGTTTACACCCTTGTTGCAAAGCTTAGCTAGGGCTTATTTCTCTAGGAAGTAAGAGGGTTTACACCCCTAGAAAAACTCTAAACCCTAGTTCATTTTAGATCCCAAGCTAGACGATTTGGAAAGATTGTAGTTGGGAATTACAAGGGTTTAAATCTCAACAAAAATATATTCTTCCTCTTTGGCTAGTTTGTCTTCCAAGGAAGAGACTCCATTCACCCAATAACAAGGCACTAATCTTTACATTGGAGAGTGTTAATTTCTACATTAGTAAACATGAAAATTAATGGTTTGGAATGGTTCAAGTTGGATTTGAAATTTACATGATTTGGGCTCTCGTATGCTTCAAGGGCATCTTGATTGGTCAAGTGATTAGTCATTTGTAATAAATATTAAGCTACAACCATTAGGGTTGTAGTAAACTCTCTTTCTCAACAAGTTTTCTTCACTTTTGACCGTTGAAATTTGCATGTAAGCAGTGAAATTTAATCTACTTTTCAAGGGATATTGATTGGGTGGCTTGCTTGTTGATTTTGTTGGTTAGAAGTTGTTGTTGTAGCAATAATAAGCTACAGCCATAAGGCTGTCATAATATATTGTTGATAATTCATTTTTATAGCCTTCTTTTGTCATCTAATTTGTTGTTTCAAGCATTGGAATATTATCTCTAAATTGCATACTAATTTGTCCAATATTATATGTTGATTAGATTATGTAATTTGCAGTTGTTATAACTTTTTCATTGCTTGCAATTTTGGGACAGCAAGGTTTCTTGTTGATTTCTCTCTTGTCTTGGGGCTTATATCATCATATATTGTCTTGGTTTGGCTTGTATAACATTGTTTTGTAGGTACACAACATTGGCTGCCTTTTCCTTGACCTATACTCATCCTCCATCAAGCCTCAAGACCTTCCAATTGAGACCTATAGGGGTGGTTCCTTCAATGCTCTCCCTCTCCCCTTGCAATCCCCCTAGGGTCACCCGAGAATCCTCCCTTGTGTTGGACTTGTCCATCACTAAAACGAGGGGGATATCTATTGAGGTGATAGTGATATGTGTCCCCAGTTGTGTCACACACTTGGTGCTTGGGTTGGGCTTTGCCCAAACTACAAATTGTGCTATAAAAGTCCTCAAGGTCCCTAGATTTAGAAGGGAATTGGATAAAGGTGTGGAATCTGTTTGTGGTTTAATTAAAAGGGGTTATATTAGGTTGAGTGATGAATTGGACACACCAACTTGGGAAAAAATCAACTTAGGAATTTATATTGTTTGTTTTGGGTTCAAAGTCTTACTTTCAACGAAGGAACATGAGGAGAGTTGGTAGCGGTCAAAAGTGTGGAAGATCGAGGCCCAGAAGAAGACCAAGATCTTCTTGCAACTATCATTAAAAAACAAGGTTTTGACTTGGGAGGTGATGCAAAGAGACATAGGCAAGGGGCAAGTTATTGTGTTTTATGTAGAAGAGAAGCTAAGACCATTTCCCATCTGATTATTCATTGTCCTTTTGCACAAAAAATTTGGAAGGATATGGAACCATTGATAGGGTCTTCAAATGTTTGGAGTGGCTCTACAATGGAGGAGTGTTTAAAGAAGTGGCTTGATAAAATAGAGTTAAAATAATTTACAGCTCTCCATGTCTTATTCTATGGGGTATATCATTGGCTCAAAATGCACAAGTATTCAATGATCGACATATTCATACTTTTCAGGTATACTTTCAAGTGTATGCACTTTTTGAGGGGTGTAGAATAGAGATAAAAGAGAGGCCACCAAGCCAAGTGGGTGATTTGTTGATAGATAAATATGCCCTTTTTTAAATTTTATTTTTTTTATTTTTTATGAGGCTAGATAAGGATTGAATTTAGCATTGTGAGTGGTATTCTTTTCATTTTATATAGACATTTTCTAAAATTCAAAGTGGAGCTAAGGCCTGCAACTAACAATTTCACATAATTGATGGCCTTGATATTTCTATTAAAGATTGCAATAGAAAAGGTGGTTGATCAATTACAGGATTTTGGAGATTCTACTTTGCTCATCAATTGGATGAAGGAGAGATTTAGATTCAATATGTTTTTTTGATGTCTTTCATCGACCAACTAAAGGTGGTAACATTGTTGTTTGCTAGAGTTTCATTTACCCATGTTCTCTGAGAGCCAAACATTGAGGTAGATGTTCTTTCCAAGGAGGGCCAATAATTGGAAGCATGGATTATATTACTGGAAGAATCTTTGGATGGTGTCTGGACTATGTCAAGACAATCTCTACAAGTTTTGAAATGTTTTTTCTTTGCATACTATTTATTATAGTTGTACTTGTCATATTTTAGGGAGTCCTTGGAGCTATTTTTTGTGTTGTAAGGAGTTATAAGTTGTTTTGATATCAAGTTCTGGGTATTACAACTTTGATATGTTTTTAGAGTTGGATATGGATTTTGGGTCAAGATCTTGTTTAGATTTTTTTTGTCTTGTCTAGATTATCTATAGGGATAGGGGGGGGATACAAAGGTTTATGGTGGGTACCTATGAGATATGAATATGATTAATCTTATGTAAAAGTGCTTTGAGCACAAGAAGAGTGTGATTTCCATTCTAAACTAGAATAGTTGGTTTGATGTTTATATATGACCACCATTGCATGTGTGTGTATGATTTACTATCCCTTGTTGCAACTACTTAAGGATTACAAGTATGTGTGATTACTAGCATACCATGTCCATTAGAGGAGAGAGTGCTCAAAGATAATCTCATTCTTGAGTGAATCCCATGTTTCTATTTGATGTTGGTGGATGAGCATGTTTTGTACTATGCATTATTTGGCAATGAGTGCATTCGTGGTGGTTGACGAGACCTTCACTCGTACACATGATTGTGTCTTGATAATGTAAATGCACAAAGGTGTGGAATATTTTAAAAATGTTATCCCCAACTTCTAGGGATAACTAATGGGATGATGTCTCGAGGCCCTCAAGTTGTAGACACAGAGTACCGAGAGACAGCTTGACCAATAGTGTCCACTTGCACAAACAGAGGCCCACCTCACCACCAAAAATGTAGGTTTGTCACGGCGGCATCCACCACATCAGTCGGCCTCCATCACACATTGGGTCTTTCTCCATGAGGTACAAGTCAGGTACTATGGTGAGTTTCATTTCAATATTTGAGGCATTTGAGTTTGTTGCATCTATTATTGATTTTGATTATGTGACGTTTGCTTGGACATTATGTTATTTTCCTTGTTTCACTTTGGTGGTTGACATTGTTCCCTAGTAAGTGGGTCACCCGTAGGGATAGGGCTACTACTGGGAGGTCCTCTTGACGAGTCGTCGTTCCATTCCTGACCATACTTGTCACTTTCCACACTTCATCCCCTCATCTCTTTACCTTTTGGGATTTTCAGTTGTACTGGCCCAAGAAGGGGTTGTCCCTCATTTCATGGGAAGAAGGGGTTGAAGGCCCAAAGGCTTGTAGCTAGAAAAAGATAAAATCCAAACCATTAATCTTCTAGATGCTCACCCAAGGATCCCGAAGACAATGAAACGTCTCTCATAAAAATTGATGGGACCCGTGAAAGAATAACTAATAACAAATGTCAATCAGGGAGGGGCATGTGTGGGCACTATTTTTATTGCTTAGGTAGAAGCCCCACACATGTTTTCAACTTGGGGAAGCATGATGTGAAAAGGATAGGGTCAAGGTGGGAACATTTTTTATTGCTTAGGTATAATCCCCACCTTGGTTTCATCCTTGAAACATCCTAAAAGAATTAAAGGCAATAAATGGGCTTGGAAAAAGGATGCATTGAAAATGAAGGTGCAACACATCCTCTTCAAAGGAACCCATAAATGAGACACTACATCCCCTTGTGTGTCATGAAACCCATGCCCAAAAGTCTTCCTCTCATCCACATGACCTAGAAGGAGGCCTCCTCAGGAAACACCCCTAAACTTAAGGTACAATTCACCCAATAGGTCATTTTTTCAACCATCCCATACCTAAACTTGGCAAATCGCATAGGGTCTTTGAGCATTGGTTTATTTTGATGAGGTAGTTTTGATGTACATGCTTAGATGGCTCTTTTATTGATTTGATTTACTCATCATGATGCTTTGACTTGAGATCCTTTCAGGACGTATCCATTTGTTTTTACAGGACCCAGTTGATGGACAGTTTTAGAGGAACAAGCCTAGCTTGGGCTTCCATGGGGCTTGAATCCCAGAGGTTGGATGCCAAGGGCCCACATGTCGAATCACAGAGACATGCCTTTGTAGGCATAGAGGACATCTTGGAGAATCTTACCCAACCCCTACATGCTAAATGATTTGCTTGAAAGAGGCAAAATGTCCCTTCTCCAATCTCAACGATTTGACTTAAAGTGCCAAAAGTTACCCAAAAGGAGGGTGACATCATGTTTTAGGGTTTCTTTCATATGCAAGAGTATGAACTAAACAATATTATTTTGTAAAGGGAAAATATTAGGGTTGTTGACCCCTTATCTTTTGGTTTACCCTAAATTATGTGGACAAACTATTTTTAGAACATTTTGTATAAATATAGATCGTTTGCATCTCATTTTCATCATAGTTCTCCCATTGTGAGAAGCCTTCCTAGATGAAATTTGCGCCCTTTTTGGGAAATCTCTTGTCTTGGTTTCGTTATGCTATTGGTGGAAGAAGTAGTGCTCTACCTCTCTTGGGGATTTTCTCTTGCATTTATGGTGGATTTATCTTGGTAAGAGGAGGTTTATCTTGTCATTTCTTGGACTAGTTAAGGATTTTATCTTATTGGTGCTTCATTGCTTGGTTACAAGTTTGATTTTCTAGATCTCTTGGGGAGTATAAGTATTTACAACCCCGCAATTATCTATCATTTTTGTCTAGAAATTGTTTGTTGCACAAGGTTTTACTAGGAGAAGTAAAAGGGTTTACACCTTCCTAGAATCTTCTAGTTAACATTGCTTGCCTTGGGGAGTAAACGGGTTTACACCCCCAACAAAATAGAACTTGTTAGCTCTTATTTTATTTGACTCCATAACCCAGTATCTAAAGGCACTAAAAATAATTGCATTGGAGAAATAAAATCTTGCATTTGTTAACGTAAAAGCTCAGGATTTTGAGGTTGTCTAAATTGGAATCAATTCTATGCTTTATATGCTTAGTTGAGCCACTAGGGCGTCGCCTTTGGATAAGTGCTTATTGATGTTGTTATAAAATTTTATCTACAGCCATTAGGGCTGCAGAAACCCTAACTCAACTCTCTTAATAACTCACTATTCAACTATCTAAAGTTGCTAATTATTTACCCCTACAATCTACTTGGCCCAGCGCATCTTTTGGGTGGATTACTTGTGATTTTGGGCAACTCGTTTCTTGGTTGTAACAACTTATTTGATACAGCCATAAGGATTATAAGTATCTCTACAGTACTTATTTATGACAACCTTGTATTCATTCTAAAGTCTTGCTCTTTGATTCTTGAGCTAAACTAGTATTTGCTAGCTTGTCTCTCGTTTATTTAACTAAACTTTTAGCACCTTATTTGCATATCTTACTATCTTTTTGTTGTTGATATATATTATTGTCTATTGCTGCAATTAGGGACAGCAAGCTTCACTTTCTTTTCCACCTAACATATTACATTCATACTTGGCTTCTCTTTTGTCTTGGGCAGGTACAATCACCCTTTCCAAGTACTCATACTTATTGGCTACCACCAAGATTATTTCTTAAGCCTTTCCACACCTAGTATCTTGACCTATAGGGGATACACTTCCATCATACCACTTTTCATCTCATTTTCCCCTAGGGTCATTGGGATTCCTCCATTGAGGTGATTACTTCATCTCTAAAGTGAGGAGAATACATGCCTAAGGTGACAGTGGGTAGGTGTTCTCTCAGTTGTCGCCATTTTGTGGTAGGGTTGGGATTTTCCCAACCTACAACTTGCGTGATAAAATTTTGGTGTTGTTTTCGGGGAGGCTTTTGAATCCTCTTCCGAACCCTAATGACACTTTGGCATGCTATCCCAAATCCTTTCACTAGCTTGTCTAGTGACTCCACCTGAAGGATGTTCCCCTTCCACCCTTGATGAGATATTTTTAAGGCTCATCTGGAGACTCCACCATCCAAGAACCCACCTTTCCCTTTCTACCATTTGATCTCATCTGAAAACTTCTTTTAAGTGTTTACCCAAGTAATGGAAAGATGTCTCTCATGCCATTTCATGAGGCATACAAATCCTTGGATGTTCAGTCGGTTAATCGGTATCCAAACAAATGCCCGATGAAACAGTTGATTCATGTCCCTAAGTTCGATGGTGATCCATCCTCAACTATTGCACATGTCATCAAGTTCGCTAAATTCATTATACACTGAAACATAGAATAAGAAGATGTGATTATACGATCGTTTCTTTTATCTCTCAAAGAAAGACAAAGAGATTGGATCAAATATTCTTGTAGCCCCAAAAGTATTTCTTCCTCAATAATCCTCATCCAAGACTTCCTAAAGCATTGGGGCCATAAAAATATTGAAGACACTATTCAATTCCTTGAGGACATTCTCCAGGGATGCTCGTTTCTTTCAGAATTTAATGAAGGTTTGAAATAAACACTTCTTCTAAAATCTAATGAAAGCACATTTGAAGAAGAAGAGATTGAGAATGATAGTAATGAGGAAAGTTTCGAGTGACTCAAGGAAAACATACATGAAGACGATGAGTTATGTAAACAATTAATTGAACAATTCCATGATAAGGACTTCCTAGTCAAGTTTTGTGTGCAAAGAAAGAAAGAGTACAATGATATCCTTCAAAATTATAAGAGGAAGTCTACCCTGAACATGGCGTGGGAGGTTATTATTTCCTATTTCGGAGTAAATTCATTGTGTAACGCTATGAAAAAAAGGTATGACTACCATGAAGGATTTCCAACCCATGATTGATCATTCTTGATGCCCGAAGAAGTTTGCAAACTTGTTAGAGATCAAGATCAGGGTGGTGAAATCTTTGATTCTATTGAAGATGACAAAGACTTGGTTGAAGAGTAGATCCATGAAGAAAGTTTCCAAGAGAAAGGAGATCCTTCTAAAGATGAAGTGCTTGCACTGGCCCGCCCCTTTGATGAAGACATTCAATCTTCTATTCCCCTTGTACATCAAAAGGGGAACATGACAAGTTATAATCCTTTAGAAAATTTTGATGATGCTTTATTCCATGATTATGGAAATGAAGAAAGTTTCTAGGAGGATCTCGATGAAGTTTCTCTTGCAGAAGGCCTGAGCGAGACATTGTTATCTACTTTTTCTTTTGAAGAAGATTAAGTTATTCAGTCTTGTGAAGAAGTAATCAACTCCTATAATACATGTGAAATCATGGAACAACCCCCAGATATAGTTGACAATCACATTGATGATTTCATACAGATTCAAAGACATAGATGGGATTTTGGTCATTTCATTTTTTTATAGAGACCCCATTTACGACATTGAGGGTATCTCTCAAGAAAAATAGGTTGAGTTGTCATCATCAGAGGAGTGGTATTCATGCATGTATGATTCAAATGTTTGGCAGCCTGGTGATGATATGGTTAAAAATTTGTTATGTCCCTTCGAGGATGACTTATCGCAACATACTTAGGGTGATCTTCAGTCAACCTTTGATATGTACCCTTTTCGAGAGGCATATTTGTTCTATGAGGATTTTCATCCATTGTGCTCAGATTTTGATAGACACCAGGTCATGTCCAGCCCGGGGCACTGTGAGGTCCACACTACCAAACATAAGTACTTTCATATTGAGACTTTTGGCGGGGATTTGCATATAAAGAAGCGATGCTTCCAAAGTTTGAGGGAGGAGTTTTTCTCTAGACATGAGGTTGTGCCTTACTCCATTTCCCCTTGTTTGGGAAATCAACATGTTTTCTTGGGATTCTTTACCTCCTCTCAACATTCATGGGGTAGTGACATTTCAAGTGAAGATGAATAACAAACCCTTGTAGAGAAATATGGTTTCAGTGATGAAGCAGACTTCCAAAAAGGACATCATGTTGAAGATCCAATTGAAGCTTCCCTGATTTTTGTGTAATTTTTAAACCTGTGAAGTAAAGCAATGCATATAGATTCTTAAGCAAAACAAAATTTAATCAATGGCTCATACACATAGTACACAAAGATTTATACTGAAAACCCTCAACAGGGGAAAACCTTTCTTATATTCATTATATTGAATTTCACCATTCACCATACAATATATACAATGTTTTTAGGTATTATGTAGATACCAAAACCCTAATCCCTTAATCTAGGATTAATTTAGAAAACCGCTAAAAATAGCAAAAACCGCCCAAAAAAATAATTC
>SNQJ01S0014076.1:169779-181721 GCA_010110895.2 Picea sitchensis
TGTGCCTTGACCTGATTTTGGAAAGGAGGATCTGGTGTGCAACACGTAGATCTCCTGTCCTCTGCGAAGTTTGGCTCTGTGGCTTTGTGCACGGGAGGAGATGAATGTAAGCAGATTGAAGACTAATAAAGAAGAAGAATAAGTTGGTGGACGTAGCCCCACACTAGGGTGAACCACATATATCCTGTGTCTTGATGTGCTTTGTGCAATGTTGTTTATGTGTTTACTTGCTTACTGTTGTTGTTATAATGTATGTTGAATGCATTTGATGTTGTTGCTTAGTTCTTGAAGATGATTAAATGTTAGATCTGAGCTAATTCTATGTGCTAAGTGAATGGAAGTACTTGATATTTATGGTTATTGTGTTGATCTGTAATAAGGGTTTAATCTGCGATGTGAATGAGATTCAAGAAACTAATGCATATTGTTGTTTAAGTGCTCTGTTAAGTATTGTAATCACATATCTGTGTCCCAGCCTGGTTGTCGACACCTGAGTCCTGCAACCCCCCCTACCTCTACCTCGGGTGAGACTTCATCTGCTTCACAGGTGTTGCCGAAAGGGTCGGTAGTTAGTTTTTTGTTGGTGCGTTGTTGAAGCATTGAACCCTGGGTCTGCCCCTGTGCCAACAAATGGTTTCGTTATCGGGACCTGAAACTGTGATTGATGGGAACTGAAGACAATAGAAATATCTATGCGTAGATCTGTTGTTGTAGTGCGCAGTATTCTACTTGACTTGCAAAGCTCTGTGCTAAGAAAGAAACCGGATCTGAAGAAAAAAGGTAAGATCTTAAAGCTTTTTTTTTCTCTGGTAAAGGTAAGATAAGTGGAAATTTTGCTTTGAAAGTATGAATCTAGGTATGTTTGATAGATTTTGTCCTAGTCTGAAAGCTAGGGCACAATTAGAAGAAAGAGTTGATCTGAATAAATTTGATATAAATAGAGAAAAATATGTTATTCCTATGCATAGAAAGAATTTTTGGACTAATAAGTGGATGCAGGAACCTTGAAAGAATTTTTGTAGATTGCAAGTCCATCACTGTGATCCCAGTGCGTAGTACAGGAAAGGATGGGGCTTGTTTAAAAAAAAGAGAGGATTAACACTGTGTTATAATTGCAGAAGATCAGGATATCTTGCTAAGGAATTCCGTGGTACAGGTCCTATTTGTCTTTGTTGTAAAGCTATTGGTCATAAAGTTGAGGATTGTCCAAGAATGATTGCTAAAGTTGAAAAGATGAACATGAGACAAGAAAACTATAAAGAAGGTCAAAAGACTAAGGATATGTTAAAGAATCATACAGAAAAAGAGTCAGAGACTATGTTAATACAGTTAAAAGAAGTAATGGATGATCACAGAGACATCAATTTACCAGAGATCATGAAAGTAAAACAACGCATAGTCACAAGAATAGAAGACTTCGACATAGACTGTGTATTGGATGAAGAAACACATGTGAACATTATGCCAGAAAGCACTTGGGAAATTTTGGAAAAGCCTGCTATGATACCTTCATTGGAAAGGATAAGCTTGATTAAAGGAAAGATGATAACCCTATGTGGAAGAGTTACTAACATACCTATGATTGTTCATGAAACATCGACTGAAGAAGAGTTTGAAGTCATTAAGTTTATTGAGAACAACACCCCTTTTCCACTTTTGTTAGGAAAGAATTAGATTGAGAAGGATCAGATCAAAAGAAAAGCAGAGGAGGAAGCCACAAAACAGAAAAAGAAAGAACTAAGGGACCTCATAACCAGAAAAATAGAGCGACTAATAGAAGAACAAGAGGATAAGTCGAAGCAACATAGGGTAAGATAATTAGCTGTCAAATTTGAAAGAACACAAGAAGGTTTGAAGGACCTATCCATGCAAGAAGAAAGTATGTCCACCCAGGACCTAGTACGCAAAGAGGTATTACCTTTGAACCCTTTGAAAGAACATCAGCAACACGAAGTCACTATGCTACGAAAAGATAAGCATAAGAATGGAAAGAGGAATCCAGAGACTCAGATCACAGGAAATAAGGCAAGGAAACTCAGTAAGAAGAAAGCCAAGATAGAAAAACTATAGGAGGCTCCAGGAAAAACTTCATAGGAGGCAGATCTGCAGAAGTTGAACCTTGTCGGAATAGCAAAACCACGCAGAATGGGACTTCACCATGGTGAAGCTATATGATCATTGGAGGCGCCCCGACGGTTAGAATAATGCTCAAGAACTGATAGAAACGCAGTTATTGACATAAATACCACCTCTGGACCATTGGGACCGTGCCATAACGCACTGATTCGCATTGATTGACGCAGTCCTGCCCGTTGGAGGAATCCGTTACAACGCTTGTTTATTTAACCCGTTGGTCGCTGCGCCAGGACCACTTTTTGCCACCTGTGATTATCCAAGCTAACAGAGAATCGATTGCATATCACGCTATGATTTCTAGACCTCGCCATCCATTTGATTACCTCGCTTGTTCGCTCGGCTACCCGATCTATTTGATTACAAATGTGAATGTCGGGCAAACATAGCGCGTTAGAGAAGTCTATGGAGGAGATTCTTGTGGATCTCATGGCTAAGAGAGTTATGTCTATAGGAATACAGGCGTCGTCGACTGGAGGATTGCAAGCATCCCCCTCGACTGGTCGTCATTCTAGCCATACTACTGAGAAGCGAAGCAAGCACCGCGATGATATGGCTAATGTGAAGAATTTTTCATCAGTTTTGCCAGATTATATGTCACCTTGCCTGGCATGGTTAACCGCGACAGTATCCCACGTGAATTTGAGTACACGTTGTTCACTGTGTACATCTCGAAGGGGATACACATAGTTGGACCCCAGTTAGGACACATCCCAGCTCTGAAGAACAACAACTTTAACCTCATAGACACGAAGAACTATGCGATGCTCACACCACATAGGTATTTGATGAACATGAATGGGAAGAAGTCAGGCATAGTCTCCTAACCGTGGATTAAGGAGCTCACGTAGTCAACGATCTTGAATGTAATGAATATCCCTCACTTTGGTCGATATCAAGAGGTTAACGCTTGGGTTAAACTCCTCCTATCATGCTATCACGGAGGATATCTATGGCTCGACAAGCACGTCACTGTGGATCCAGTGTTGATCCACCTCATCACAGGACTGAGCATGCAGGGACCGAACCCTCATCAGTTCTACCTAGGGAAGACTTCAGATCACTCCCTGACACAACGCATAAATGAGGATTATGGCGATGTAGAGAAGGGAAAGCGAGGTTAGAAGGTCACCTCCATCCAGGATGGCGCAGTGCGCCTAGCTTCTCAGCTTATAGCTGGAAATCTCGTCAAAAAGAACCATCCCACGCAGGTCATTGGATTCATAGTAGACCTCGCAGGAAAGTGCGTGGAGGGGATTCAAATGAACTGGGCGAGTTACCTCATCAACGAGCTGGAGAAGGACTTCCATGAAGCGTAGGATCAAGGCTATGAATTCCATTTCAGTTGGTTACTGGTACTGATCACATTTGTTGCTTGGCAGATGCCAGAAGGAGCGACATTTCCAAAAGTCGAGCTATCGGAACCGTTGGCCGCGAGGTTCTCCACCTTGTGGTATACAAATGATCTGTCGAAGTAGTGGCAGTCGAACATTGTCTTCCATGCTTACTACCAACAATTGAAGCATGCTATTGAAGCATTTCCACGCATGACACCGAATACATTGCATCAATACAGACCACTAGCAAAGTTCTGTGCAGATCGACACTTTATCTACATCACCGCGTGTAGGGATAAGAGTAAGGAGGAATTGAAGTCCTATTATAAGATGACCGACGAAGATATGGAGGAGATCACTAAAGAATGGCTAGCAGATTTCCTTGTACCAGTGGAGGATGAAGAACTTTCTGAACCCAACATCATTGGAAGTCCCTTGGTCACCCGAGTCGAACATGATGGACAGATTGGCGGGAAGAAAAAGAAGAAAAAGGAGGAAGTGCAGAACATAGAAACTGATGATGAGGACAACGCCTTAGAGGAAAGTAGGTCTGACTCACCCGCAAGAGGAGGAGGAGATGACGTGAACCAAGAAGAAGGAGGGGAAGAAGGAGAAAATCAAGACAAAGGCGAAGTTACACCGCCAGATGATCCCCCTACCAAGGTCAAAACATCAAAGAAGTGAAACGTTTCTCCGCATAAACCCTCATCAAGAAAGAAGACGTGCACCAGTAAGCCCAAGATGAAGTCCACGCTCACAGAGGACGACGTCGATCTAATCATCGCAACTATGGAGGATGCTTCAGAGGATATCTTGCAGTGCTATGGAGCAAAGCAGGAAATGTTGTATGAAAGAATAGAGAAGGAGATACAACAAGCCATCCATTCGAGCCGCACAATACCTACTACGCCTTCTTCATCGAAAATTGCAGAATTGGGGGATGAGCCCACCCAATTACGAAAAGAAGCAGATGCAATAGAGGCTCGACTTCAGCGAGCCCAAGAAGAAAAGGAGTAGGCTATAGAAGCCTTGAAGCAAGAAAAGGAGGATGTCTTAGAGCAACTTTGAGTTGCGCAGAAGGAGAAAGATGAAATTCGGGTGATGTTCGAGGAGGACAATGCAAAGGTACAGAAAGAAAAAGACCAACTGCTCCCAGAGCAGACTGCAATCAAAGAGGAAGTGACTAAAGTACTTTGCTATGTGCTGGGCTTGGCACAGGAGGAAGAAGAGTCAGTCAAAATTCAAGTGGAGAAGCTCGTTGAGGCCATTCAACAGCTTCAAGCGAGAGTAACAGAGTTAGAACTCCAAGCGATGTTGAGCATTCCGCAAGAAGTGCACGATCAAAGGGAAGAAGCTGCCAAGAGCACAGTTGGAAGGATCAAGTCACTCACCTCATAATGTAAGCAATTAAGTAATCGTAGTGCGCAGACCTACAAACGCCTCACAGAAGATCTGGAGCTGAGGAAACTGGAAGCATAGCTCCAGGAGGTGCAACAGCAGGCATCCACCGTGCAAGCGCAGATGAATTCACTCACTGCAGTTGAGAAAATGAAGAGATCACAGGAGTAGCGCGCAGTCCAGCAGCATATTACTGCCATCCAGAGAAAAGTCATGGAGGTTACACAGAGATCACAATCGGTGTAGGACGAATCCTGCACGATTTTTGAAGAGATTGAAGGACAAGGCTCACAGCTAGACTAAGTGGTTTCACAGTGGAACAACACCTGGAAGGGTCGGTTACATAGCAAGTGATTCAAGAGTTCGTCGAGCAGGAGGCTCTGGTGAAGCAACAAGTCGAGGTAGCTTGAGCTAAGCTTGAGTCCTTTGAAGGAGCGTTGCCCAGATCTGAGTGACTCGAGATGAGTCACATGTGAGTGTTGGGGGCCTGTTGGCCCTTAACCAAGTTTTGAGGAAACATTGGTCGTGTTTGACCACTTTTGGGACTTCGACAAGCTGGTCAAAGATGGAGTGCCCAGGCGAAGCCGAGATCACGAGATCTTGCTTGTTTTGTGGGCTTGTGGACCAAGAAAATGGTTTTACGGTTTATGTAATGGGTTAAGGGATGTCAGCCCATGGGTTTACCCATGATTAGGCCTTTTTGTAAATGTATAAATAAGTAGCTAAGCGATGTAATAAGCAAAGTTATTGGCTATGTGCACCATATGTGGCAAGTAGAAGCTTAGTGAAAACAATGTAAGAGATTTGGTTGATTGGCTATGTGCATGATATGTTAGTAAGGCTTTGTGCTAGTAAGGAGTTGGCTATGTGCCTTGACCTGATTTTGGGAAGGAGGATCGGGTGCACAACGCACAAATCTCCTATCCTTTGCGGAGTTTGGCTCTGTGGCTTTATGCATAGGAGCAGATGAATGTAAGCAGATTGAAGACTAATAAAGAAGAAGAAGAAGTTGGTGGATGTAGCCCTACACTGGGGTGAACCACGTATATCCTGTGTCTTGATGTGCTTTGTGCAATGTTGTTTATGTGTTTACTTTCTTAGTGTTGTTGTTATAATGTATGTTGAATGCATATGATGTTGTTGCTTAGTGCTTGAAGATGATTGAATGCTAGATCTGAACTAATGCTATGTGCTAAGTGAATGGAAGTACTTGATATTTATGGTTATTGCGTTGATCTGTAATAATGGTTTAATCTGCGATGTGAATGAGATTCAAGAAACTAATGCATATTTTTGTTTAAGTGCTCTGTTAAGTATTGTAATCACAGATCTGTGTCCCATCCTGGTTGTAGACACCTGAGTCCTGCAAACCTCCCTACCTCTACCTCGGGTGAGACTTCATCTGCTTCGCAGGTGTTGCCGAAAGGGTCGGTAGTTAGGGTTTTGTTAGTGCGTTGTTGAAGCGTTGAACCCTGGGTCTACCCCTGTGCCAACAATCCTTGTGCATGTTTCCAACTTGGGGAAGCATGATGTGAGCATGGTAGAGTCAAGGTTGGAACAATTTTTATTTCTTAGGTAGAAGCCCCACCTTGGCTTCAACCTGGAAACATCCTAAAAGAATTAAAGGTAATAAATGGGCTTGGAAAAATGATGCATTGAAAATGAAGGTGTAGCACACCCTCTTCAAAGGAACTCATACATGAGACACTACAACCCCTTAAGTGTCATGAACCCCATGCCCAAAAGTCTTCCCCTCATCCACATGACCTAGAAGGAGGCCCCCTCGGGAAACACCCCTAAACTTGAGGTACAATTCACCCAATAGGTCGTTTTGTCAACCCTCACATACCTAAACTTGGAAAATTGCATAGGGTCTTTGAGCATTGGTTTATTTTGATGAGGTAGTTTGGATGTACATGCTTAGATGGATCTTTTATTGATTTGATTTACTCATCATGATGCTTTGACTTGAGATCCTTGGATGGTGTATCCATTTGTTTTTGCAGGACCCAGCTGGTGGATAGTTTTGGAGGAACAAGCCTAGCTTGGGCTTCCATGGGGCTTGAATCCAAGAGTTTGGATGCCAAGGTCCCACATGTCGGATCATAGAGACATGCCTTTGGAGGCCTAGAGGACACCTTGGAGAATCTTACCCAACCCGTTCATGCCAAACAATTTGCTTGAAAGAGGCAAAACATCACCTTCTTGGAGATTGACGTCACAAATGGGCTAGGTTGTGGTGGTGATGTGACACTTGGAACTTTGATGAGGATTGGTGCCTTGATTTAGTAAAGAGAGGTCCTAACACCTTGGAAGATGGATTTTGGAAGCCCAACGTCCCTTCTCCAATCTCAACGACTTGACTTAAAGTGCCAAAAGTTACCCAAAAGGAGGGTGACATCATGCTTTAGGGTTTCTTTCATGTGCAAAAGTATGAATTAAATAATATTATTTTGTAAAGGAGAAAGATTAGGGAGTTGACCCCTTATCTTGTGGTTTACCTTAAATTATGTGGACAAACTATGTTTAGAACATTTTGTATAAATAGATATCATTTTCATCATAACTCTCCCATTGTGAGAGGCCTTCCTAGCTAAATTTGCACCCTTTTGGGAAATCTCTTCTCTCTTGTGCTCTTGTCTTAGTTTCTTCATGCTATTGGTGGAAGAAGTAGTGTGTTGCCTCTCTTGGAGATTTTATTTTGCATTTATGGTGGATTTATCTTGGTAAGAGGAGGTTTATCTTGTCATTTCTTGGACTASGTAAGGATTTTATCTTAGTGATGCTTCATTGCTTGGTTACAAGTTTGATTTGCTAGATCTCTTGGGGAGTATAAGGATTTACAACCCCATCATTATCTATCATTTTTTTCTAGAAATTATTTGTTSCACAAGGTTTTACTAGGAGAAGTAAAAGGGTTTACACCCTCCTAGTATCTCCTAGTTAACATTGCTTTCCTTAGGGATTAAAAGGGTTTACACCCCCAAGGAAATAACACTTGTTAGCTCTTCTTTTATTTGACTCCATAACCCAATAGCTAAAGGAACTAAAAATAATTGCATTGGAGAAATAAAATCTTGCATTTGTTAATGTAAAAACTCAAGATTTTGAGGTTGTCTAAATTGAAATCAATTCTATGCTTTATATGCTTGGTTGAGCCACTAGGGCGTCGCTTTTGGCTAAGTTCTTATTGTTGTTGTTATAAAATTTTATCTACAGCCATTAGGGCTGCATAAACCCTAACTCAACTCTCTTAATAACTCATTATTCAACCATTTAAAGTTGCTAATAATTTACCCCTAAAAACTACTAGGTCTAGCGTATCTTTTGGGTGGATTACTTGTGATTTTGGGTGGCTGATTTCTTGGTTGTAACAACTTAGTTGCTACATCCATAAGGCTGATAATTATCTCTGCAGTACTTATTTATGACAGCCTTGTATTCATGCTAAAGGCTTTCTCTTTCATTCTTGAGCTAAGCTAGTATTTTCTAGCTTGTCTCTCGTTTATTTAACTAGAATTTTAGCACCTTATTTGCAACTCTTACTATTTTTTTGTTGTTGTTATATATTATTGTTTACTTCTGAAATTAGGGACATCAAGCTTAACTTGTTTGTCCACCTAACATATTACATGCATACTTGGCTTCTCTTGTATCTCGGGTAGGCACAATCACCCTTTGCAGGTACTCATGCTTCTTGGAAACTATTGGCTACTACCAAGATTTTTTTTTAAGCCCTTCCACACCTAGTATCTTGACCTATAGGGGCTACACTTCCATCATGCCCCTTTTCATCTCATTTCCCCCTAGGGTCATTGGGATTCCCCCCTTGAGGTGATTACTTCATCTCTAAAGTGACGGGAATACATGCCCAATGTGACAGTGGGTAGGTGTTCTCTCAATTGTCGCCATTTTGTGGTTGGGTTGGGCTTTCCCCAACCTACAACTTGTGCGATAAAAAAACATTTCACATCAAATCCTCTTTAACTCTTGATTGTTCAACTTGTCTTCCCTTGCGTCATTGTCCATGTTTAATGCATTGTAGTATAACAATTGTGAATTGGAAATTGATTATGGCATGCATGGTCGGTAAATGTGGTCACCAGTTCAAACATCTTTGTACATACTTTAATGTACACATAGACCTGTGGTATCTCATTGCCTTCATTAAACAAAAACCATTTGCATCACACAATTGTCTTCCTTGCTCACGTTGATGAGAATTTACCATTTCTTCTTAGTAATCTTTCCATTTTTTAATAATGCGTCTGCCACATAGGTCTTCCTAGTACACATTGATGAGAATTTACCATTTCTTCTTAGTGATCTTTCCATTTTTTAATAATGTGTGTGCCACATAGGTCTTCCTAGTACACGTTGATGATAATTTACCATTTCTTCTTAGTAATCTTTCCATTTTTTAATAATGTGTTTGCCACATAGCTTGATACTAAAAACAATAGCTTATGTTCTTTCTTGCCATGAATGTACATGTATAGGAATCTCTCTTTTGCCCAATTCAACTGATTTGCAATAATATTTCTAAATCAAAATTTCGAGTTTGTTAAGCTTGAACTTTGGTTTGCATGAAAAATTAAGAAATCATGCACCAAGTTTGTGAGATTGGGGATTAACTTCATTGACTCATTGATTAATTTTTGTAGCAAAGCAATACCAACAACCACACTTCTACAAAAATATAACCATTTCATGCATAATGCCATTTCTCTAGGTACCTGTATAAAATGCCAAGGTTTTTTTTCGGTACTTGTGGGGTATGAATATGATTAAGCTTATGTAAAAGTGCTTTGAGCACAAGAAGAATGTGATTTCCATTCTAAATTGGAATATAAATTGTGATTTTTTTCCCTTGGGAATATTATGTATGCATGCATGTATGTGTACATACATATATACATACACATACATACATGTATGTGTATGTACACATACATACATATATACATATATGTATGTACACACACACACACACACACATAGATGCATCTATGTGTGTGTGTGTGTGTGTACACACAGACACACATGTGTGTATGTATATCTGGATATATAGATATATAAATATATGTGTGTGTCAATTGGGTGTAATTCGAGTGGTTGTGAGGAAAAATTGTTACCCTCCCCACCCATGTTCAAATATCACTTTGTGACATGTTTTCTCTTACTTTGTGACATATGCACAAACCCAAGTCAACAACACATGAATAGATCATATATAGCTCATCTCTTGATCCGATCCATGGATCTTCTCCAATCCTTACGTTCTTTCCATTGTCTATTTTCCAACATAGCCAATTGCCAATCAATGGGTAGGATTCCATCATCACCTTCCATCTAATGGACACAAATGCCCCTGTCTTCATAAACAACCTTAGTCATTCTTCATGCGACAACCCTAGGAAGTATTTCGCTGATAGGACCCTTCCCCATACTGTCTTATTATGTATCAGTCTCCACAGGCTTTTTGCTACCAAGCTTTTGCTAAACCAATACATATTTTTGACCCCCTATCCTCTGTGATCCTTTGATCTCACGATTCGATTCCACTTTTGCGCCATAAAAATTAAAAACAAATATTTATTACCTTGGTCATAATTCCTTTGGGGATTTTAGCTATTGTATCACAATAAACTGGAATGCTACTCAAAACCGATTTTATCAGCACCAACATGCCCCCCCTTGATAACCAACTATGAGACCACAAGGAAATTCTTCCTTGAATATTTTTATAAGCCATGATCAATCATCAAATGAGTAGGAGTTTGGATTCAGATCAAAACCTAGGTACTTAAGCCCGTCATCAACACTTTTCCTCTCAAAATGCATTGATTCCGCCAAATCTCTTATCATTTCTACTTCCAAAGCATTGGTAAGAACCATTGATTTTGCATTGTTTGCGTGCATTCCTGATGCAAGACAGAAGGATTCCAAGACAACAATCCATGTTTTTTCCTCCTAATATGAATCTGCACCAAATATGATAACATCATCTACAAATAACAAGTGAGTTAGAAAAGCATCCATGGACACATTTAGGCCTTTAATGAGATTTCTTCGCCAAGCTTGATGAATTATCCTGCTAAGGCCATATGACCAAGAGAAAGATGAAAGGAGAGAGAGGGCATCCTTGACAGAGCCCTTTGGACAGTTGAAAGAAGGAGGAAGGGGAACCATTAATGAGAACTGCAAGAGAGGAGAAATCAATGCACCCCATTATCCAATTGATGGTTGTGAAACTGATTCTCGTCTGAATAAAGGCCAGATGGACAAAGGTTCAATTGACCTTATCATAAGTGTTAGAAAGATCTAATTTCATTATAAACCCCGAGATTTTCTTCATTTTCATGTAGTGGAGGGCTTCCTGGGTGATTGAAACAACATCATGGATCCGACACCCATTTAGGAATCCGAATTGATATTCAGAGATAAAGCTGCTAAAGATGGGCTTGAGGCGAGAGGAAATTATCTTAGCTATGAGTTTGTATATAAGATTACAACATGATATCGACCGAAAGTCAACAAAATATTCCATATCTTTATTTTTACGAATTAGGGCCATAAATGTTGTGTTGACAGAATCCCATACCTTCCCCATCCTTTGAGACTCATTTACCACTTTGCAAATTCATATTTCAACAAATCGAAGAATCCTAAAAAGAATTCAATAGTTAGACCATTAGGACCAGAGCTTTTTCCTTTCTGGAAGGAGGAGATATTTAAGAGTATTTCCTTTTCTAATATTCTTCTCGAAGGGAATCATTCGATTCTTTAGAATTTGATTTAGGATAGAGAGAAATAACCTTTAAGATTTCTTGTATTGGGCAACCTGGAGGTGCCCTAAACAAGTCTGAGTAATATTCTTTTCCTATAGCAACAATTTCATCGAAAGAAGAGACCATTTCTCCTCTGCTATTTTTCACCTCCCAAATTGAATTAGCCTATTTACGTTGTCAAGCGTAGTTGTGAAAGAATTTTGTGTTGCCATCTCCCTCTTTTAACCATATGACCCTACTTTTTAAACACCATCTGGTTTCCTCATAGGCCAAAATCTCTTGC
>SNQJ01S0014076.1:205993-239770 GCA_010110895.2 Picea sitchensis
AACGATTTTTTCCGGACCCTCGCCGACTTTTTGCCGATGCCGACTTTTTCAATACTGGGCCGCACAACTCATCGAGAAGCAAGGCCGTACAGGCTGGTGTTTGCTGGGTTGAATAGCACTTGGTTTGCTGGGTCGATTTGAGTAAAAAAATGATCTTCTGAACTGTAAGGAATTTCTGTTGTAATTTGCTGCTGTATTATTTCTCTCTCAGAAGTCAAATAAAGCCCCTCTTTGCTGGTTTTCCCCACACTGGGGTCTCTAGGGTAAATTTCCTGTGTATGTGTGTGTTTGTTTTATTTTCCGCTGTGCATGCATGTGTTACATACTAAACTGTATTAAACTAGCATAGTTCAGATTTTATTTCTGCTCTGAAATATTTCTGGGTTTAAGAGACTATTGGCTGTTTAATCTGTTGCTGGGTATTAGAAGTTTAGCAATGATATGGTGAATGTAAGCCAACTGAAGCTGTGTGAACCTTCTCACTTAGAGGAGGTTCCAGTTACACATCTGAAGGCAAACACTCCATATATTCAACCTATATTTCCTGAAGATAATCTGCTTGATGTCCACACCGGATCTACAAGACAACATCAAACCACCACTTGGTTGCCTGCAAAGACACCTTACCCACCAAACCAAGTGGCTTTCCTAGTCAATGTTTGAGCAACAATTTCCTCATCTACAGTAGATATTGGGGACAATTTCCTCTAAGCAGAGTGGAAACGACAAGACTTAGTCTAGTGGACTTAGTCCAAATATATATTATATTTGTATTTTGTCCTTTTGTATTTATATTTTATATCTCGCCTACCTTATTGTAAAATTTAAATATTTCATAGATGACTTGATTAAAGATGATCACTCACCTAACTCTGTATTTTATATTTGCACATTTCATAGGAGACTTGGCCAAAGATAATCAGTCTCCAGCAATCGGTATTCATATCTATGTATATATTCAATGAACTATAAAGTGTGCAACATGTATCACCAATCTCCTTTATACTTGCATTCTTCCATTCTTGTGTGTGCGTATATGAATTGTTGTCTAACTCTGCACATATCATTGACTCAAACATGGATTGTTTAGAATATTTAAAAGAAAAAGGTATTGTTTGTATTTCCAATTTTGTGTCATTCTGTATGTTAATTTGAAGATATGCTTCAGACATCAACATGATTGGTGTCTTTTGTAGCTACCTAAAGTACACACACATGGTACATATTTCCAACATAAATCAATGCACATTTTCAAAGACAAATGCAAAATGACATTGGAGTGAATACAAAAGTGCAACTAATTCCTGAATTTATCCTATATGGCCTATTATTTAACCTTTTTATCAATGTATTTGAATCTGGGCATTTATAATTCCATTCATATGCCTGATTTATCACATCACTATAAACTTTAAACCACTGGCTCCATTTCCTGTTTTCTTCTTTTTTGTTAATGTTGCCATTCCTAAATTAGTTAGACATTTAAGCGCGTAAACAGTAAGCTGCCACCTGCTYAAGTACATGTTTTGTTGTACAAGCCGCAACATTGGGCTTTGCTTGCCTGTAATGGATTTCACAATTATGTAAATACAAATCCAAAGGGAAGTTAATATATGTTACGTGTTTATATATTCCCAAGCAGTCATTTTTGGCAATATCTAAGAACGCATTCCAAAATTGGAAGGAATGCCTTCTCACCATTTCAGACCAACAATTAAGTCATTCTTAATTTGGTTCTACATGTGAAAGCAGTCTATTAACCTTGTAGTACTTAAACCAGGTCTGGGAAGGTCAATTCTAGAAATGTAGAAACTTTATAAGGGCACAGGGATTTCTGGTAAATTGTGAGTTCTGAAGAATGTACTTGAACAGAAGATTTCTGTGAACATGGTCAAGGATTAGGGAATGCATTACAAGTAACAGTGGCATGCCCTTCTTCAAAGTACAAACAAAATAACATTCATTATTCTACTGTATTCTTCCCCGATCTGGTTATGTAAGAGGTTCACTATGAACCTCTTCCTCTTATCTAAGATAAACTACATGTTCAAGAGTGCAATCACAGGAATGCGGACGCCTTTCTTATTTTTTTATAAACTATTATGATATAATCATGTTTGAGAGTTTCTAGTAACAATTTTGGCTTTATGTTAGGGCTATATATACTAGTCTTGCAAAGTTAATGATAAGAATAGTATTAAATTTTCTTATATATTTTAGCATAGATAATAATTCCTCTAAAGTTTAGTGTATTTTTGTTGTTTCTTTGCAGATAGATGTGCTTGAGGTTGATGGTACATACTACGGTACGTTCATAATTATGCCAGTTTCTCTAGCCTTTTTTCTTGATTTTTTCTTTTAAAGTGCATTTAATGTCTGAATATTATTAAAGCACAAGTAGCTTCTATGTAAGTTGTGCCAAAATTTTAGATCATATGTAGGTCAAATTTTGTGAAAAAGATTTTTAACATAAGTGCCTTGTATAATCTCATTTATCCCATGATTAAATCACTTCAGGTTTTTCCGGTTGCCATCGGTTTGAAGCACATCAGCGACTAGGACTTCCAACTATCCGTTGTAAAATACGACGAGGAACAAAAGAAACTCTCAGGCAAGTACATCCTTGACATATATGTTGTTAATAAAAAATTAGTATTAGTAATCTTTTGTTAACTGCTGCTCTTAGCTCTATTTCTATGATATTGGATTCAGTTCTCTAGGCACCTGGACCTGTTTGGATCTGTATGTGGTTCTAATATGGCCTAGATATGGCTAGGATCCATATCTATACTGGATATATGACAGATCCCTACAGGATCCATATTGGATGCATTGAATATGGAAAGAGAGACAAAAATCAAAAGGCGAGGAAAACGAAACTAGGTTAAGAGAAATAACTTTAGCTTTATATATATCTATATACGTGTTTTTATATTTATGAATATATATTTATAATTTTTTTTTTATATAAAGTAAATTTATATTGCATAGTGATATTTATAATGAGTGTATACTGTATACTTATATATACAACTATTCATATATATATAAATAGCAAATACACATAATTTTATAATATTCACCTACTTATTTTGGACGTTGCTTTGAGAAACATGGCCCAAGGTTGATGACTGCAGTGCATAATACAGATTTCCTTTAGCTCAGGTGCTGTTAACCCGCAGAGTGCATTGGGCAACTGGAGGGTTAATTGCCAACTTGATTTCATCAGACTGGTGCATTCAGGGTTTCCTAGAGATTTCGGTTTCCTAGCATTCAGGGTTTCCTAGAGATTTCGGTTTCCTAGCATTCAGGGTTTCCTAGCAGTTCTACTTTTTAGGATCTAGAGATTTGGGGCCACATGACAGTTGCGTTTTCTTGGTCCTTGCGAGCTCATGATTCTGATGAGCCTTTTTCCGGCGACATGCAAGGTGTTTTATGAAATTGCTATTTTTAGCAGTCAGGGCTACGGGGCTTGTGTGTCGAATTAGACCACATATTCAAGTTCCTTATAGGTAGACGAGTCTAATGAAACCATTATCAATGACATGCGAGCTGGTGCTATTTTTACCAACATTTATATATAGATATGCTATTTATAGTAAGTGTTGCCAAAGCTGTTTATGTTGACATTCTGAGATACCTATTTTTTAGGAGGTGGAACTACTATTTTTGGCATGTTTATTTTTAGTAGGTGGATGGGCAGTGTCACGGTTTTGGAGTGCAGTGTTGGAATTGTTGCTGGGTTCCGGTTTGGATGGAGGAGGTGTGGTTGGATTTCAGTGGTTATCATCAGGTTGTAGTTGCACGGTGCACCACATTGAAACACGTTAAGATTGCCTGCGCAACTGGAGGGTTAAGATCGAGCGATATTCTATCAGGTTGGTTCTATTAAAAGTGCATCTAGGTCTACGTAGTGACCAGAGCTTGCTTCAGAGTCAGTTTCCTCAAATTCTGAGAAATTGATTTTATTGGCTGTTTTTCTTTTTTCAGGAGCCTGAGTTTTGGGGCCAGCATGTCAGAGATGTTTACATATTCGTGATCCTTGTAAAAAAGCGAGTGTAGTGAGGCTGCTTTTGACTGCATGTGAGATGATCAATTTTTCTTGCTTTTGATTTTTTTCTTTTCTTTTTCGGAAAACAGATTGATGCTACCTCCTTTCATGATCAGTCTTTCCTGCTTTTTGCCTTTTTGGAGGAAGCATGCTTTTTGGGCATGTCTATAATGAACAGTTTCTATGTATGGTAGGTATAGGGATATTATGCTTCCAAGCATGTAGTGGTGGGGTGGTTTCTTGGTTCTGGTGGATAAAAAAGTGGTGGGGTGTGTTATCGCACGGTTTGTAGGAAAGGTCCAAGGGCTTGAGTCAGGGCTTGAAACCGGCGTAACAGGAGCTTCCCCACCCACTGTCACCTCGATGGGGGGCTCTTTCTATTTAGGAGGGCAAGTCCAAGGGAGACGTCCCTAAGGGGGGGGCTCTTTCTAGGAGGGCAAGTCCAAGGGAGACGCCCTAAAGTCCGGCCTGTGTTAGACAAGGATAAAGGCCAAGTCATGAAAACCCTTCCACAGATTACGCCTAAGAGGATGGAATAAGGAGATAAAACTAACGATGATGCAACGCTATAGGACAAAACAAAGAACTAGAAAGTGCTTGCGCGGTTAGTACTTCATAAGTATTCAAGACTATCTTTAATAAATGAGCAATTAATAAATACTATTATTGACGAAATCAATGATACAACAAAGCAAAGACTGTATCACTTCTCCAATAAAGCATCAAGGGCAAATCAGTATCATTCAAATTTCACAATTCAACACATATTATTATCATTACTGCAAATGTCAAATCACCATATATATATCATGTCGGCACACCTGTGAGACAGTTACAATAGGTGTAGGATCATGCCTTACTAATAGGTCAAAATTGAAAGACAAAGAGTAAAACGCTTTCTTCAATAAGCTCATGAATACAACGAATAACTCGAAAAATCATATAGAGGTGAAAATAGCCACAACGCTTTAGGTATAAGCAAGAAAATAAGACTATGACGCCAATGGTCTATATGATTTTTGGTGTTTTGCAGTTAGGTTTAGCCAATGGTGGACGCTATTTAAAATCCCAAATGAACAAAAATGTAATTCAACCCACTGGGCTATGGAGCAGAGAATATTTGTGGTCGCACCTTTTCTATCCAAGCAAAGTTCAATTTTAAGGCCAACGTTGTCCAATTAAAGTTAGTCTGCACTAGCTAGGGTGAGATGCTAGGTTAGTAGGGTTGCACAATTTGAAGTAGTTTGAAAGATATCTAAGACATAACAAGCCTGGCAAAGTTTCAGACTAGTGCCCGGTTAATGGAGTCAACGGAGAAATGGCTAATGGTTTAGGAAGGATTCAACTTAAAGATTAAGAGATTAGGGTTTGATGGTGTTGCGGTACCACAAACCCTAAACCCTACAAAGGCTTACCTAGGGCTAAAGCAATGAGCTTACTCCTTCCCTTAAGACCTTCTTTTGGCAAACGGCCATTAGAAGCATAGATCTTAAAATAAAAGTGGCTGTTTCATACAAGGCTTTTCAAAACTGTAGAAGCAATCCCTAGGTGTAAAGTAAATTAGTTCTAGGATGCGTTCTTTCTTCAATTTATGTCAAACTAGTTTCAAGACAAGAGATGGCCAGTGTAGCTATGGCTGTGTTTAACCTTCTCAAATCCAATGGCTATAAGCTCATGCTAAGGGGACATAAAGCCACAACCTAATTGTGTGTTTGCTCCTATAGGCTGGGTTTGAAAGTTAGCGTCAACAACAAGATAACAATAATGCAACAAGAACAACAACCATTCACTCAAGAAGTTTTCATTGAAAACACTTACAAGATCATGAAGAAGCATTAACCATTCTCATTGTAACACTCCAATAGCATAGAGCACCACTTTGCTAAAAATTAATCCTCCCAAGAGGTTGCCCCACACTCCAAGAGACAAGAACAAAAGAACAAGAGTTAAGAGTCTCTCTCACAAGGAGAGCGTTCATATCATCCAAAAGAGGAAAACATCCTCTATTTATACAATACTTTGACCTTCAAATTATAAAATAGGGCAACAAAATAGCCAACAATACAATACCATATTACACATCCAAATATTCACACACTTCTTGCTGGAAGCAGCCAATAATGAGCGAAAAAATTGCGCGCCAAGCCCCAAAGGTGGAGACGGTCTCTTTAGGCACAATAAATCCTACCTAATGAGCAAAACCTGTTCTCTCCGCTCCGCGAACATGCCACACGCAAGCAAACAGCTCAATACTCTTAGAAGTCGTCTTATCCGCCTGTGGCGCCCGACAACCAAGCCAACGCCCCATCCGTAGTGGCTGATCCCCAGGCCATGGTCTCGCCGTAACGTCCTCATGAAGGTTACGTCTTCCTCTCTCGCACTGGCTCGCTACAAGACCGCCCCCTGCCTCGGCCATCCCAACGCCCATCTAATGGCCGTACCTACGGAGGTCCGAACCATCATCTCCCATGTGTGCACCAATCCTCCGGCTCGCCCCACGGCGGGTTGGTCCCCGCGACATAAAGCCACGCCCTGTGGGTCATCGCCCTAGACATCATGGTAACAAATCAAATTTCATCATTAAAATATCAAATATATGCATAACATCTCTAACAAATTCTAAGAGCTCAAAGACCCTACACAAAACCACTATACAAAACCAAAGCAAACAAAAGGGCAGAAACTCATTGGCTAATAACACAAGAAATGGAGAGTTTCCAAAGGGTTATTCAAACCATGTAGTGACGCGGATGTGGTTTTAGGATGTCTAGTCATAGTCAAACATAGGGCTGGTGTCGTCTGCGGGCGCCTTTGTAGGTGATAGCTAGCCGACTGGCCATGGATGCACTTTTCCAAGCCCTTATTGCCTTATCTTCTTTATATTTGTATTTTGCTACAAGCCCACTAAGAGTGATACCGCCTTGGCTAGGTGGCTGTGATTGCTACTCATCAGGTATCTTCGCTATAAATGAGGGTCGTTCGATGACCCTTCCTTTGGCCATATGCAACTGCCACGTCAGTTTGGTGACCGTGATGCGGCAGAATGTCATACCGCTAAATGTTCCATGCATACTGGCTGGTTCGTGATGAGACCTCCCAACCTCTTGGTTAAGTCTTGCACTTAATTATTTATCATTTTCTTAGGTCTCCTCAGCTTATGAGAGGCCTTTTATTGCCTTCTCTCTCGGGATCCTCGGGCGAAGACTCTAGGTTTTACTCTTCCTGGTTTATCTTTACCGGCTTTTACCTCCTCACCTTTAGCCTCTTCCCACAAGACAAGATGTACCCCGGATGGTCATCCTAATGGCCGCATTAGAGAGGGATGGATGAGCTGGCTTTGAGGATGAAAAGTGAGAAAAATGGTGAGCGGACGACACTTTCAAACTCCCTTTGGTGGCTAACCAAACCCATGAACACCAACTCGCTAACTTACCCAATCAATCACCCCAACAAGGTCAAGTGGATTAGTGTAAGATCCAAGCAAATACCTCAAATGAAAGAGATCTAATGCATACATAAGAAGGTTATAATGATCAAAATGTGACACATACCATGATACCTCTGACCAATTACCTCATGATAAGAACCTTACGCAAGCCCAGCCGGTAGTGATGGAGGTCGCATCAAGTGATAAGTCCGGCCGAAGAAGAAAAAGATTGGCCTCAAGGGCCATGCTCAAGTCAAAGCTCGCTCATGTCTAGACCATGGGCCTCAGACATGATTCCTAGTTATCCCAGATACGATACCAGGCGGTTTTGCCTTGGTGGATGAAAGGATGTGTCAACCGTAGGTGTATTGTCTCCTAGGGTGACATGTAGCATCTTGGTATAGGATGTCCATTGTGCATGAGAAGTCTAACTTTGATTCATGCCAAAACCCTATTTTGAGTGGCTATGTTTAGGCTCATTCTTGCCAAGTTTGACTTTCCAATCCTTGATTCCATATGCAAAATTTGACCACTCCACAACCTAGTTTGACCTATTGGGTATTATTACAGCTCATATTTCCACATTGTGATTTGTTAGATTTTTAGCTCGATAGGTGTCTCAATTATGACTATGTGACCTAGGCTAGCTGACTGACACACAAATGCCCCAAATCAGCCTTAGTTATCTCAGCCTAACTGTATCTTAGGAAATCAACAAATCTTCTTCCTTGAGTGGATTGTGGGTCCTAGGACAAGTGGGGCACACCTCATGAGGTTTGCTAGTGGAGTGTGGGGCCCAACCAAGAGGGGTGCACCTCCTAGAAGCCTTCGAGGCTAAATTGGCACACAATTCAAAGCAAGAAAGGTGGCTGATGGGAGGATAAAGGAGGGGCCGAGGTGAGGGGTATGTATTCCCTCATTTCCAGAGGTTGAGCAAGTGAGGAAGAGGGCTTGGCTAGGAGAGAAGAAGAGACATAACAGCTTGGAGAAGGTGAATTTCGGGTCACTTTACAGCCACAGGCCAAATTAGGGGCCGCATCGCGGTAACAAAGGAGGCCAAACGTGCCATATTTAGCGCCTCTCCATAGGCCACCTCTCGTATTTTGTGCGTAGATGTAAGGAGGTTGAATTTAAAGGCTTCATTTCACCCACGAACAAGAGGGTATTCCTGAAGCAAGATGTAATGTATTAGCCCTAATCGTTTCCACAACCATCACCGGAATGACGGAGTTGAGGAAGTGGAAGGGTATATCACGTGGAAGAAATTTCAATTTTTATGCTGCTGTAATTTTCTCTCAAGAGCCATAAGTAATAAAGCCCTTCTTAGTCAGGTTTTCCCAATAATCAGTTTCTAGGCCATTGGTGTCCGTGTTTTTTACATGTTTGGTTCGTATGTTTCCGGCCGTGATTTTATGATGTTATAACTCAGCTCTAGGTAAATTGCATAATTTCGCATTTTTATATCATCAACAAATACAATTTCTGCTTCTAGTAGAATTATTATGATTATGATATAGAGCTTTAACATGGTATCGTGAGCTCGCCCTTGAGTACGTGAGGATGCCAAGTTTCTGTTGGTTGTTGATGATTGTTTCATGCCACATTATCCGTGTCTTTTCCTCCGGATCAGTTGGACGATCATGGAGAACTTCATGTGATGGGTGAGAGTCGTACTGACTGAAGAGATGACGTATGTTGTCTCTTGTCGTACTCCTCTGGATTGAGTCGAGATGACATGTGTCTCGTTAGATCTTATTAGTTGAGTCGACTTGAGATGGTTTCCGATAGTAATCACTCCTATGGACTTGTTGATATGTTGAGAGGATGTCCCCGTATCGGTGCTAATGTGACGGTCCCTAGTGGTTGAGTACTAGAAGATGTGTGGATCCTTGCTATATTGTCTAAGAGTAAGATTATTGTGTAACCCTAATTTGTATCAGAAGGGTACAAGTCGCCTCACCATGTAAAGATAACACATCGTAAAGATCAATTATATTGTTGAGTTATAGAAGTCACCCCTATTGTGCCCGTCATATTTCAATTTGTACTTATTCCAAAGAAAAGGTTATGAAAGACAGATGCACATGATGTTATCCTATCATTGTCCCCTCAACATGATACCTCTTTCTATTTAGGCTTGATGGCCCAGGGAGACGTCCCCCATGACCTGGGGTTTGAGACAAATAAGTTAAAGGTTCATATGTATCCCCTCTCACAAGTCATAATGATCCCGTATTTAAATCCAATGAAGTAATGAAAGAGCCCATGTACCCGTCTCAAACAAAGCAACAAGAAAATATATATCGCTTGTGCGCACAATTGGTTGTTATACTTCATAAAACCATGGACTTTATCAATAAAACAATAGTTGATATATGATGAAGCAAACCGATTTATACAACAATGTTTATAAGATAGTAGCTTCACAATAAATGCCTTGAAATGGCTTCACAATGACCAAGAATAATTATCAACAATAGCAAAGTAATAGCATTTGTCAGAAGTTAATTAGGCGTTGTATAAATCAACTTTACAATTGCTTTTATGTGCTTTTAATTCTGCAATAGATGGTCAGAGGCTACTTTTGTAACATCAACAAATAGGTTATAGATTAGTCTATTCTAAGCTTAGGAGTAGTTAGTAGAGATTAAAGTAATATGCCTTTGAGTATGGCTTTATCAATCACCAAGTGCAAGGCTTAGATCATGATTTGGGGTAAATGGAGTCACTTTTGAAGTGATAATCTTGAAGGAAAAAATTGATAATGAAAGAGCTGAAGAAGGTTAATGATTGAAGTGTTACAGCCCAAGGCTCAATCACTAGACCTTAGGGAGAGAATGGCCACTAGGAAGTAGGTAAACCCTAGGCCCTAGCAGTTTTCCTCCTCCTTTAGCTCAAAGATGAAATGACAGATGGCTGATGAAGAAAAGGTGCTAAGGTGTTTCAATGGCAAGGCCCTTAGCAAAAGCTTCCAAGAAAATCGGTTTTCTAGCATAATATAGTAGGTGAAAAGTTGTCAAGGCAAGAACAACATGTGCTTTCTTAGCCTAGGGTTTTAAGTTAGAAATTTCATAATCTTAGAACAAATGCAAGATAACACAACCATAACCATTCAATAAAGAAGAATTGCAGAAAATTTACTTTCATTCACCAAGAATCATCTAGCAAATAGCTTAGTTCAACACTTCCACCAAGAAAAATGCTAAAATACTCCAAAAATAGCCTTCTTCAAGAAGTGCTCCTAAAATTTCAGCCAAGTAACTCTAATTAGGACGAATTTCAGACCTCACTTAAGGTGTGAGTGAAAGATGATGAAATAATTCAAGGAAAACTTTATTTATACAGTAATGACCAAAATTAGTCAAAATGTCACATGGCTGCTTAATGTAATACCTAGTTTTACATAAAATGACAATTTAAACTCCCAAATCAAGCAGGACAAATGATGTCATGCCCTTTAGGGTGACGTTAGGACCTTTTAGGGAAACATTAGCCTCCTAGAGAAAAAACGTTATGTCACAATTCTCTTATCAAGCCACAGCGCCACTTCAGCACATAACCTTCTAAAGTGTCCATCAAACTGCAGGACTGGTCACAGAGGTGACGCCATGGGCCTTTCAAGGCCAACATCATATTAGGAGGGAAAGACCCCCCAAATCCCTAAAATTCCCGCCACTGCCTCTCGGGTGGAACGCTCTCTTTAAGAGTACAAGCCTCGACGCATTCTGCCCCCTGGTTGGGGTCTCAACATCCATCCGTGGGGATTTTAGCCCTATGGAGGTCCGAATCCACCATCTCCCATGTGTACCTGTCCGTCCGGTGTGGCCTTGCAACAACAACAAGTATAGTTTCCATGGGGCCCATAAGTCACAGGATCACATAGCAATGCCAATCACATCTAATAATCAAGTTATCTAAACATGCATAAAACCCCCTTTCCCAGACAAGTGCTCTCAAAGATGTTATGCTATTCACAAGCTAGGTTTGGAGAGGACGTCAGAAAGTCCTATTGGGCTACCTCCTCATTGGACTGGAATGGCAGAAGACAACCATTCCATGTAAGTGGATGGTGTGGTGAGGGATTAGCAATGGTAAAGGATGACATGGTAATGTATGGCTTACCTGTGTGTTCCTCTGAAGAGGGTGAGCTGCCCTTTGTCATGGATGCAAATGTTTCCAAGCCCATTCAATGCCTTATTCTTTTATCTTATTGCTTTTCTTTCAAGAGACTAGTTAGGGAATGTTAGATTTAGGGTAAAGGCACTAAAGAAGGTCTCTTTAATTTTAAAGCAAGACAACCTGTATCCGAGGACATAGACAGAGATAACATATAGAAAGATAGATCTATGACTTATATTAATAGCAGAAAAATATAGTTCAGAAAAAAGTATTTCCATCTTTTAACAAGAGGTACTATTTATTTATTAGAAACCAATTGACCTATATGAAGAACAACATTCGTGAATACTTAGACACAATGCAGATCTATAGTCTTACGTTAATAGAAGCAGTATGAAACCTGATTGTGCTATAAAACTCGTGATTCTACCAATAATGAAAAGCTCTTTTCTAAGTAATTAACGAGATCTATATATATAGATTAGTTCTAAACTAACAAGTAATGAAAAGTTCTTCTAATTGTAACAACAGATCTATATAACATCAGATTTACAATAAAACAATTCAACAGTAAGCTCATATCTGAATCTAGAAGAGTCAAGTAAGAAGCATACCTGGTAACTGCCTTACCTCTGAAGATAGAACAAACCACAATAGGTGTAGGTCCTTTAGACATTTATGTTCTAATAAAGGTTCAACATGACCTACAAAAAGATCTTTTATGTCAAAGATAGGAGGAATTTTCTTGCCACCAAGTATAGGGTTAAGGGATAAACCACAACAACAAAGAGAGATCAAACCTCAACAATGTATGCCTTTACAAGGAGGACTTTCTGATCCGGGGACCGATGACTAAGGGATTCCTAGCCACCATAGTATTCCTAAAAACTTCTACACGCGCAGAGCTGTAACATGTAGCAGCTAAAGGTGGAGAGGACGCTGGCACCCAGAGAGAGGGGTCACTAAACAAAGATGGGGAGCCATTCAAGATAGGTCACGGCAGTGCTTCACCCTTAGCCAAGGGAGAAGACAAGACACCCTCAAAGTCTGATTAGGGTCACGCCATCGTCCAAAATATGATATACAATACTACGCAGGAAGAAGGAGGCCACCAACAACATGCTAAGGGGACGGACCACTTCAACAACAGAACATAACTGAGGCCGCTAGCTCAAATGGACTCTCCACACACTTCAACAGCAGATCAAGAACTGAGGCCGCAAATTCTAAGAGCTCCACGCTATCACAACAATAGAGTGTGAATGTATTTAGAGTAGAGGGGATAATAGTGTGTTGTTAGCAAGGAATAAAAAAATTGATTAGTCACATGTTTAAATTTGAATTTTAAACATGATTATTAACTTTAAAGTTTGACCCCAGTAACAAAACACCACCAAAACCACAACCACCAAACAAAGTCCAACCACTAAACAAGGTAAGAGTGGTTGTAAGGTGGCATTTTACTCATTCTCAAATCATATAGAACCTATTACTTATCATCACTCAGATATGGACTTTATCCTCTTGTGGTTATGTCCTTCAAGAAGGTCATGTACCATCAAGTACTGGATAGAGAATCAAGTAGCCCTGTGAAAGTCCCCGGTCTTATCCAACAAGGTCGAGACTATGATCAACCACATAAGGATTACTTGGAACACATCCACAGGCCCTAGAACACATATTGGGACTTACATCATCAACCATCGAGGAATACATCCAAGGATCAATTCAAGCATTAAAGGGGTATTCCCGAACATTCAGGCCCAGAACACATCTAGGGACTTATCCATCAACCCCACCAAGGAACACATCCAAGGGATCAATCTACACTAAGTAAGGATTCCCTCGAACACATCTAGGGGCCCCAGAATACATCTAGGGACTTACAGCTTGGTCCGCACTACATACCCAATGCACGCATGGGTACTGGACTCTAAATTGTGGGCTTCTCCCAGGACATTGTCTAGGGTTTTATCAAATTGGTCCCACCACATGTCTTAGAGTGCACTGGGGCCCAGATTGCTCTTAGGTTCACATCCTCCGTGAGAATTTTGCTCGCAATGCTTTTTATAAATTTAACACTTCTCTCAGCAGAGAGGTATTCTACCACACCACCAAGCTTGTCAATGGAAGTATGCAACCATCAATGGCAGCGGTTGGTAAATGTTCATTGGTTCGTCATTGTCAACATCATATTTGGAGAACTTTTCTCTAATCATATCCCGATATAGCGATATTCATTTCACTGTGTTTCATCTGTCATGGAAACACCGGGTTCGTGAGCTTTGCGTACCGATTGTCACAAGAATCAGGTCAAGCTCAGTCATTCCTAATAAGTCTCAGTAGCTTTCAGCCACATCGCTTTCTCCGCTAAGATTAGCTGCAATGTACCGCTTCCAGTTGCTTTAGTTACGGAGTTCTCAAGCTTTCCTACCGGGACTGTGAAATCATCAAATAACTAAGATCGAAGTAATATCCGAAGTACTTTCCGCACCACAACACTCTTCATCCAATCAACTGTAGTGCCATGTAAATATCACACCCCATCGGATGTGTGTATTCGACCATAGGCTATGGTCCTCTAACATATATCTCGATATGTTTTTACCGCAACTATGTAAGGTGTTTCTTGGTTCACACATGAATCAAGCCTTAGCATTAACAAGATAGTATATCGGTCTCGTGATGTACTTTTAGATGTATCAATGATCCAATGATCTGTTGATACATGGTGGGATCTTCTGGATTTGTGCCTGTGACTTGATCTTGAAGCTTCTTTAAGTTGGAGATCATTGGAGTGGTCATGGATTTGCATTCTTTCATATTGAATTTCTTTAATATTTCCACTGTATTTTTTCTTTGACTTAGGAAAATCTCATTTGTATTTTTCCATATTTCTAGTCCTAAGAAGTAATGCATTTGTCCCAAATCTTTCATTTCAAATTTCGAGAAAGTCTCTAGTCTCGAAAGAATAAGTCTTCCTCTCTGCGGAGGAACAAATCATTCATTATAAAAGAACTGAAGTGAACCGGATGATTCTCAATGACTCATATACGCATTTGCTATGCTCTTGGAGAATCAAGACTTTGTAGAAGTCGCTATCATTGCATACCGTTTGGAGCTGTTTCAACCTCGCATAAAGCTTTAGTTTACATACATGAGATCTTTATTGTGTATTATGAAGCCTTCAGCCTGCTCAATGTAAACCTCTTCAACTTCACCGTTGAGGAAATGCAATATCCATCTCATGTAATTTCCATCCAAATACTGTTGCAAGTGAGATAATGGTTCTGATTGATGAGTACCTTGCAACAGGAGCAAAGATTTTGTCGTAATCAATACCTTCTTTCCGAGAGAAGCCCTAAGTTTACAAATCTTGCCTTATACTTTTCCATGCTTCCATTTGCCGCATGCTTTATCTTACAAAACATATTTAGAAGTTACCACATTTGTTACCAGGTCCGGGAACCATCGCCCGCATATCATTCTTCAAGATAGAGCAGTATTCTTCATCATTGCATCCTTCCATGCTTGATGTTTAGAGGCATCAACAAAAAATGGAAGGTTCGACCCATTAAGAAGTTAACTGATATAGACCGAGTACTTATCCGTTCTCGCTTCAAAGTACCCTTCAAAAGTCGAGCTTTTCTCTGCTTCCTCAATATTTCACGACACTAAGCTGGTTTTGATTGAGGTAGCTCCATTCGGAATTCAATAGAGTCTCTTGTCGATCTCGCCAACTGCAGGCTTCTCCCTTTGTTCATCTGGAGAAGGAGAGTAATGAGGTGGAGCTTCCTGCTCCTCATATCACATGGAAGATCTCTGGCCCGGCCGGAATGTCAGGTTTCATGAAAAGTTACATCACGACTTCCTTCAATGAATTTTTGTCCTGGGATGTAAATCCCGTATGCCTTTGAAATTTCACAATATCCCACAAAGTTCTTTTCTAACGGGACACTCGTTTGGTCCTCTTCTTTTGGTATACGGCGTAAACCGGACTGCCAAAATTTAGATGTTCAACTGATGGTTTACAACCTGTTAAAACTTCTTCGGGAGTTTTCGGATCAAGAACTTTGTGAGGGCATCTATTCTCTATGTATATCATTGCATCGGGCGTTCTTAGCTCCAGAGAGTGGTACCTGTGATCATGCACGGCCCCGTCGCTCATAGATGGTCCTTGCTTTTACGCTCAGCCACACCATTTTGTTGAGGGTTATATGGCACTGTTAGCTCCCTCTTAATTCCAGTAGCTCGACAGAGTTCATCATACCTGAGGGAGTCAAATTCTTTTCCGCTGTCTGCTCGGAAACTCGATGTGCCTTCTTGTCCTGCTTTCTGTTTTAAAGTTCTGAAACCCCGCTAAGATTCATCTTTAGTTTTCAAGAAATATATCCAAGTTTACATCAATCATCAACACAAAATAATGTAATATATGCAACCATTCATGGAAGGTGCGACATAGGACCACAAAGATCGAATGAATTAGATCTAAAACTCAAGATGATTTTCTGTTAAGAGGATAGGGTTTTGTGTTCTACTATGAACAACCCATGATGCTATGTTCAATCAAAACACTGGCATACCGTCAATTATCTTTTGCAAACTGGAGGGCATGAAGTTCGTGTGCCCCAGTAGTTCCCTCAGGTCAAAGCTCAAGGATTTATTGTTTCATGTACTAGAGCTTGAACAACTTGACTTGAAAGTTTGTAAAGTCCACACTCACGAGTTCAAATTGTTATAGTAGTACTTGAATCATCAATTGAAGACTATAAGAAGGCTTTGCCCTTTGAAAAAAAAATTACTGTATAACCTTTACTCTCTAAGACTGAAACAAAAATTAAATTCTTCTTTAAAACCACAGTACAAACAGTAATTTCCTCATCATCATAAAGATGTGTATCTCTGAGTGAAACTCAAAAGAAGTAGAGCCAAAACCTTTATATCGTGACAGCCATCGCTAGTCTAACCTTTGCTTTGTAATTGCCTTGATAATTTGCAAGGTTTGCCGGTTTACCATGTGTCTTTGAGGTCCTGATCAGCCTATTAACCAAATCTCTGATTTATGATGGTCGGAAAGATAAACAAGGTACCGCTCTTGCTGTTTAGTTGCAGCCCCGGTTTGCCTTCTTTGAGGCTCATCTTGGGGTTTAGCTTCTTCATTTGCAACCGAGGCTTGAAACTTTTGAAACCTTCCTTTCCTTCTCTCACCGAGAGGGAGGCTCAGCCTTTTTGCATAGTGTCCCACCGCACTGTAAACATTTCTACTTAGAGGATGAGAACTTAAGAGGGAACTCATCTTTGGCTTTTCTTACCTTACATTTACCCCGGAATTTCTTCCATTTCTTGGCCTTTGTTGCTAGAGCATGTTTTTGTAGGATAGGATAGTCATTTCTTTTGTTCAATCTTCCTTCCTCTTCCAAGTCATGCCATAGTCTTCTACAATGTTGGTTTGGGTTTCTCTTCCATTTACAAAGGCAAGGAAAACTCCCCAAATAGCCGGAAGTCCATCATCATCAAGCTTTTGGACCGCATCATCATCTTCTACAGGAACTCCTATTACAATCAGCTGATCTCTAATTTGAGAGGATTTTGGAGAAGACAGTAGCTACTGTGTCATTCTTTTCCATTTTCAATGTATGTAGTCAAGCTTCTTCGATTCTTTTTGCAAAATTCTCTTTCCTCATAGAGGTCGGCTAAGGCGTCGTAGCACTCTTTGGGAGTACCAAAGGACCTATTATAGGTACCAAGTTGTCTGACATAATTAAAGATGATGTTTTCCGCCTTGCTTGTTTCCTCTAAAAGTCGCCTTTGCCGTGGACAAGTTTGGCTCATCGATATTGGAGATCTCGGTGACAAGTTATCGGTTCCCTTTGGAATCACGAAACGTGGAATCCTGATGAGTGGGGGCTAGTTGTCTGCACATCAGAGGAGGAGGATAGTGCCACCGTGAGGGTCCAGCTGTTAACAAACCGGAGAGTCGGGATTGAGGAATCGGGAATTCGTGGACATATGCACTTTGGAATTAAAAACCCCGAAACCCCGATGAGGACCAAGGCTGCGGGTTCAAGGAAGAAGGTCACATGGACTAAGAGCTTAGCCTGGAGGGCTAGCGGAATTTGGAACGCGTCGGGAATTTGAAGTCCAACACCCCGATGGGAGGATATAAGGCCTGTCTATGGGAGCTAATGGGACTGGGCATAGCCAGAGGGGCTAAGGCTAGCAAAGGAGCTCATCAAGTACCCGAGTCCCGCGGATCGAGTCCGATTTGACGCGAACTCCCATGAACTAAGAAACCTCGCTGAGATCTCGGTTCCAGAATGACCGCGATGTGGGAACAGACGCACTTGCCAGACGGTTATGCTTTTGTGATTAAGTAGCGAGTAGATCTCGACGACTGAATCCACCGCCAGACTATGATGATGTTCCATTCCCGAGCCCCTTACCGTCAGCTTTAGCCAGAGAGGGGGTCCGGGATTGACGCTAACTCGAACGGTCGAGATTGCTCATCGTGGATCAACGGGTTTCGGATTCCTGGACCCTCAAGACGGCTTCTTTAACGAGGGGGGGTCCCAATAGTGGCGGTAGTGGGACCCCTCCTGCCATGACGACCCCACCGCGGTTGCATTCCCTACACCAGAGCACCTAACCGCGAACGGGCGCTTTGCTTGTCGTTTCTACCCCTGGGGGTTTATTCCCACACATTCACGACTTCGCGGGAATTCATCCTCATGTGGACGACAAGTAGCTCCGGCTGCTTTTGGTGATTTTTGCAGAAGTCTGTTTGGACTTTACTTACACGGAGCTAAAACAATAAGCACTATTTGCCTAAACCGAATTCACATCACCGAATGGGGAAGAAAAGAGAAAGACGCTTTACGTTGGATCTCCGTGGTTGTTTAGGAGCTCGAGTCCAACAGAAGACCGAAAAAAATCAATTTAGGTAGTGGGTATGTCACAAAGAGGGGTCAGTGTCATCCCATAGAGTACTTGTGCTCGTGCTACCCGGAATCTACTATCATTCACTGCTCACATGTTCACAGTGAAGGTTCACACCCATCATCCTCCCCGCCCCTCAGTTCCATGATTGTGTGTCCCTTGATATTGCACCATCATCCATGTTGTTGCTGATGTGAGTGTAGTCCTCAACGTCTATGCTCTGTTGCAAGGGAGTAGAACACTCTTCACTGGGAGCTCTGTGCCCCACCAAGTATGCATCAGTGTTATCCTCCAGTGCATCCCTCTACATATCAATGTATGACTTTGCATGATCCTTCTCACTACTGCTCACTATTGTAGTCCCCAGTATGCCACTGTCAGCCACTTTGCCTCTTGGTAACATCCTATGACTGTGAATATTGCCTACCATTGTAGATCCTGTAAATCCTCTAGCCCAGGACATCACTCTGGGTCTCGGTTGTATAATTGTATCACTCAATCTATGAGTGTCAACTAGCTCTGGACACTGAATGAATGTGTCCCCATCTGCACTGTATCCACTATCTGTGAGTGGATACTCAAATGTCTCGTCGTGAGTCGTCAATGAGCTCTCTAAAGGTAGTGGCTCCTGAAACTCATGTGCATCAATAAAATTTGCGTCAGTTCCCCCTGAAACCACCTATGAGTCTAGACACTCCTCATGCTCAACCATCATTTGAGGCTCCTCCAACTCATGAACCTCCTCCATCAAACTGTCCTTGTCACTTATATCCTCCAGAGATAAGGCCGATATGTATGACTGGTCGTCCTCTAGAGTGGGTGGAAGAGATACATGATTCAACTCCTCCCGAAGTTGCTCCACCCGTGACTTTGATTCTTGAAGGGCCCTATGTGCGCTCTTCAAGGAATCCTGTGTGCTCATCAACTCATAGGAAAATCTATCCACCTCATCCTCTTTCTCCTTTAACGCACAATGGTACATCTCACCAATCGCTAGAAGATAATCTCTATCCATATGTCGGTAGCTGGATCTTCATCACTACGGCTCTCTCTGAAAGTATCCGAAACCAAGAGGGAAAACTCTCCTCCTAAACCTGCGGTCATCGGCTCTCCAACAATAATTTCCTGCCACCAATG
The DNA here is from genome assembly GCA_010110895.2 of Picea sitchensis. Classification (NCBI taxonomy): domain Eukaryota; kingdom Viridiplantae; phylum Streptophyta; class Pinopsida; order Pinales; family Pinaceae; genus Picea; species Picea sitchensis. Next base: position 225,664 of record SNQJ01S0014076.1, read on the forward strand.
GGGACATCAATGTGCCTGGTGGTGGCCATGATCATATCCTCTCTGGCCTTCAATTGCCCTTCCAAATAATGTGATTCATATGAGCCAACATCTTTACCTGGCTGCCATACCAAATCACTAATATTGCTTTTGGGGTCACATGTGGAACCCTCGTCAACACAATCACCAACATCCGTTGCACTACTCTGATCATCACCCATATGCATATCCTGTAAGGTGAGTCCCTGCTCCCAAGGTGATTCGTCCTATGTCAATGCTCCATTGCTCCTAGATGTATCCACACCTGAATCATCCTGAACTTCATCACGTGGTGAAGGTTTTATTTCCTCCTCATGATCTGACCTGCTAGCAAACTGTCCATCATATGTATTGATGTCTTTACCCTCATTGGACAATTCTAGTGGTGTATTAAGGCGTGTTGTATGGTCATCTTTATTGCACATATCTTCAACGTGACTGGATGCATGCACCTCCAAAGCGTCCACCTCATCATCAACCTTCCTAACCTTGGATGTTTTGTCCTTCTTCCCTGCTGATAATTGTAGTCCCTTCCACATAGGGTGCTCCAACAACTTCGTCATGTTTTTCTGATATTCAAGCATAAGTGGCAAAAGTTTTGCTCCAAGTTCTCCATTGGTCATCATCTTGACTCCCTACTCACTGCTGAATTAGAGTACTATGAATGCTGGTCACTTAATTGTGGCAATCTGAAATATTTATGCACACTGAATTCCGCACACTTGCTGTTGTATCTCCCATTGCTCCTTTGCAATCCCTTTTAAAATTTGCATGTTGCTGCCCTTCAAAGTTTCACAGCTGTCGAGGACCATGCTCTGATACCACTGTAAGATTGCCAATTAAATTGATGAAGAAGTCTGCATATCTTCTTTGGGAAATTTCCTCAAACAGTTAGATGACTGACTTAGTTTCCTTGCCTAATGGTCTCTTCTGGCTGTGCCGACTTCATGGAAGGTTTCTGTAGTGTTTAGGGAGTCATTTGAAGAGGTTTCTACCTCCTTATAACTTCATCAAGGTCTGCTGTTATATCTATATGAGTTCTGGTATGTTTTTATTAGCATTTCTCATTGAATCATTATGTCAAACAGTTTGGGCACATTGGCTGTAGCGTGCATTTGTATGTATTTCAGAATGGTTTATTTGTTTATAATAGCAACATACATCATGGAAATGTGGAGGATAACATAGAAATGAACACCAAAGAAATGCTCAAGAAATTACAACAGATATACCTCTGAAATGCCTTGGCTTATTTAAATATTATAGGATGAATGCCAAGGTAAAAACCAGCACTGTATACCATAAACCAACACTGTATACCATATTTTTGCTGCTGATTTTATGACTATTATGGCTCTGGTAGACACACATCTGCACCAGTAATCATCCCCTAAGAGTGCCCACGAACTGGCAGCCCAAAGTGAAGAAGATCTCACCCAATTCGAGACTTCCAATGACCAAGAAATCTCCCCTTAACTATGCTTACGCCCTGCTGTATATAATGTTTCAGTCTTCAGATCTGAATAAAATATCAACTAATTCACTTCCCAGATGGATATCAGCTCTGTAATGTTGTTGATCGCAGCCAATGGATCAATGAAGATGCCTCCAAAATATTCTAGGCTCTTGTTGTGACAGCTCCACGATTTTACCAATAGTGGAAGCTAATAAACTTAACCACTGGTGGACTCTTCCTTCATAAGTCGCACCCCCAAATAGCAGATAAAATACAGCCGCTGTAATAAACCCTTTTTGCTACTGAAAATAATGGTTGGAGGTGACAAATAGGGTTGCCCTGCATAAGATAACGCTCTCCCCTTGCAAAAGATACGATTCACCAAGATTTGGATGAGGTTTCCACTCATAAATTCACCCAACTATTTGGGAATTCACCCTTCTTCAGTGCCATCCGACCTAACAATATTTCCTCTTAATTTGATGGTATTCCTCACCATGAAATTCGCCCCAATGACATTATTTGAACTCCATGCAATCGCAGCTCCAAGATCCCTGCAAGAAACCCTCTGAAGATGAATGTTGAACCTGTAAAATTATTGACTAGAGTGAGATCTCCCCACTGAAACCAATCCTCTAACTAAAGTGAGTCTTTCACCACTAAAGCTAGATTCAAAAACTAGGGTTTATCTCCAACCCTAAGTCTCCAAGCTCCTTGAGCTCTCCAAACTCAACTCAAAAACATAACAAGCTTAATGAGAGAGAGCCCCCCTCATCTCCTTTTATAAGCCTTTCATGAGAATCATTTAAAATTATTAAAGTGACTTCTAAGGTTATTTCCCAATTAATTAAAAAGTCACTTAATAACCGTTTATTTTAATTACCTAATGCCACTTTAGACTTTAGCTTTAATAAGCTGGTGACATCAAATAATCTCCATAATCTTCCCTTCCCCACTGATTATAACCTACGGGGAGAGTTTATAGGCTATTCTATCATCCTCCTTGGAGTCATTTGGAAAGGGACATTACACTTAGCCTAAGTTAGACTTAAGAAAATCTGCAATTCTTTTGTCTTTGAGTGGATTGTGGGTCCCAGGACAAGTGGGGCATACCTCATGAGGTTTGCTAGTGGAGTGTGGGGCCCAACCAAGGGGGGCGCACCTCCTAGAAGCCTTGGAGGTTGAATTGGCACATAGTTCAAGGCCATAAAGGTGGATGATGGTAGGATAAAGGAAGGGGCTGGGGGTGAGAGGACATGCATTCTTGTTTGTGAGGTTGAGCAAGTGAGAGGAAGAGGGGTGCTTGGCTGGGAGAGAAGAAGAGACATAGCAGCTTGTCGAAGGCGAATTCTGGGCCAGCTTTGGGCAGCCAACAGAGACCAAATTATGGTTGTACTGTGCAACAAAGTGAGGCCGAACTCAAGCCATATTCCACAGCTTCCAAAGGCCGATTTCTGGGTGCCTTGTGCAGAGATAAGAAGGCCAAATTAGGGCCGATTTCACCCAGTAGAAGCAGACATATTCTGAGCAGGTCGTACCTGGGCCGTACAGGCAGGTCCGTATAGTCCAGAATCAAACTGGGCCGTACAACCATTAGCTGGGCAAATTTTGTTGAGGAAGGGAAGGGTATACTGCTGAGAAATTTCTGTTTTCTAGCTGCTGTAATTTTCTCTCAAGAGCCATAATAAATCCCCCTCTTAGCTGGTTTTCCCCACACTGGGGTTTCCAGGGTACATCTGCTGTCCATGTGTTTTTATGCTTGGTTCTGTGTATGCTTCTGCTGTGATTTTCTGATATAACTCAGCTGTAGGTTAATTGCATGATTTCAGATTTTATATCAACAAATATAATTTCTGGTTAAGTAGAATTATTAGCAGTTACTTCATGTGCTGAGTTATAGGAGTTTAACATGATTTTCATCACATTGATGGAGTTTGTAGTTGGTATTGTTATCGCACAATCTGTACTTGCCCAAAGCCCAAGGCAAGTGGATGCAAGATTTGCGTAACAGGGGGTGACCTATCACTGTCACCTTAACAGGAAACCCCTTTCTATTTAGGAGTATGTGAAAGTACCCCAGGGGAGACATCTCCAGTGACCTAAAGGGTTGATGACCAAGGCAAAAGATGCAAGAAAATATCCCCCCCCCCCTCTCACTGGTCACTCAAGTCAAAGGTTCTCCGTGTCTTATAGAGTTGAAGCAAAAGGTAAATAAGGTGTACCTGCCCAGAACATGACAACAAATAGAAAAGAGTGGCAACTTTCAAGTACCTATTGATGTTAGTGCTTCATAAGACCATGAACCTCTAAACAATAAGTAAGCTGATATAAAACTGCAGCAATGTAATTATTTACAACAACAATAAGTATTTTGTAACAGCCACAATAATTATTCCTTGAATTTGCTTGAAAAAGACAAGAAATGTAGCTTTAGGTTGGCAGAATGATGACTACTTGTCACAAACAAAATTGGCAATGTTCAACCAGCATTTAATGTCACTTTTGAAATAAATTTGCTGCTGTTAGATGGCTGTAACAATCTTTTGCAACAACAACAAATTAGTCAATGGATTAGTCTAGTTTTAGGGTGAGTAGAAGTTAGTAAATGTTTTAGAGGAAGATAGTTTGAAAGTTGTTTGATCAATCAATCAATATAAGGAGTAGACTAGTGCCTTTATGGGGAAATGGAGTCTATAGGTGACGGTTTTCTCTTGGAAGAAATGACACAATGATTATACTTACCTAAGGATAAGAGATGGATGGAAGAGGTGTTGTCTCTTCAAGGCCTCAAACATCCAAACCCTAAGGATAAAATTGCTAGAGTGTAAGCAATTTTAGGCTCTAGCAAAATCTTCCTTCCTTAGACTATTGAGAGATACTAGAAGCAACAATTGACTAGATAATGATTTCTAAAGTGCTAGTATTGAGGGCTCTAGAAGTTTACCTAGGTCAAAATCGTCTTGGCAAGGTCTAGCAAATAAAAAATAAAGAAGTAGCAAATTAAGTCCTTTACTCCTAGGGTTTGTCAAGCAAGAAATTTCATAATATTTAACATGAATAAACAAATTTACCATAAACCATTCAAATAAAATGAAGAATTGCAGATTTACTTACTTCACCAAGAATAATCAAGCCATAAAACCCTAGAATGCCAAGTAACTTTACCAAGAAATGATCCAAGTTGCAAAATTTAGCCTCCAAGAGAAAGTGCGCCTAAAATTTCAGCCAATAACTCCCAAGAAGGGCGCAAATTTCAGACCACACCACTTGTGTGATGAGTGATGATGAAAAAATGAGAGTAATTTCTCTCTATTTATACAGTATCAATGACCTTTAATTAATTTTAGGTCATAAAAAGGTCGATCTGGCTAAATTACATTAAAAATCCAGTTTTTACATAAATGAAAGTAATTAACCCCTGAAATCATCTCCAAGGGTGACGTCAAGCCCTTCTAGGGTGATGTTGAGCCCCTAGGGTGAAACGTTGGGCTCCAGAAGCAGGGCGTTTGGCCTCCAAAGGCCTTGGATGATGCCCACACGTGCCAATAAGTTCACAACTGACCTCAAGGTGCAAACCCTCACTCTGGATGACGTCTAGGGTTAGAAAGGTGACGTCATGGTCTCCCAAAGGTCAACGTCCATGTGGAAAGGCAAGATCCCCTTGGGTCTAGGTCTGCCGGGGTGTCTCCGGTGAAACGCCCTTCTTTCTTCCTGGTGCAAGTCTTTGATGTCTCTCTGCCCCTGGTTGAGGTCACAACATCCATCTGTGGGGTTTCATCCCCATGGAGGTTCGAGCTAATCATTCCCCCATATGTACCTGTCCACCGGGCAAAGTCCTGCGGAAACAACAAGTACGCCCTCCAGGGGTTCATAAGTCACAGGGATCATAGCAATTCAATCACATCTAATAATCAAATTACCCAAACATGTGCATCAAAGACGTTATGCAGTTTAACAAGTCAGGTTTGGAGAAGGTCTCATGGTATCCTATTGGGCTAATCCTCCTTAAATTTTGGGTGTTTCCCAGGTGAGAGCCAATCTATGTCATGTAAGTGTGTGTGAGGTGGTGTGGGGTAAGTGTTTGGGCATGGGTGCAGTGATAACAGGGAAATGTAAATCTTACCTGTGGGTGCCTCTGTAGAGGGCGAGCTGCACCTTGTCATAGATGCCATTCTTTCCTAGCCCATTCAATGCCTTTTATTCTTAGCTTTATTGATTTTTATATTTTTCTTTTATGTTTCAAGGGAAGAGCTAAGGGACACTGTCCTAGCTTGGTGACCAGAGGTGACAATGTTACCCACAAGCATTTCACTGAGATGAGAAGGCTGGCTCGTGATTAGACCCCCTTTCTCTTGGCTATGCCACCAAGAACCACTACCCTGGTTTGGTGACCAGATAGATGGTAGTGTCATACCGCTACATACCCATGGTCATAATAGGTCGGCTCATGATGAGACCTCCCATCCACCAACTAATACCTTGAATGTTTATTATCTTATGGGTTCCCTTTTCTTACTGAGAAGCCTTTTACTGCTTTCTCGGGAATCCTTGGGCGAAGCATCTCAAAGGTTTTATCTTGGCTTTTAACTCTTGCCAACTACTTTTACCCCCTGGGCCTTTAGCCCCTTCTTCCCACAAGGAAAGGCACAACCCTTACTAGTGTGGCAAATCCCAATGCCCGAACAAAGGTAGGGGAAAAATGAGAGGAATAAAGATGGAAAGTGGTAAGTATAGAGGGAATGGACGATGACCTTTCATAGACCCACCCAGTGGCAACCCATCCTAAAGGGAGACTAACTTACTAGAGCATCATGTCACCCTCCCAGGTATGAACAAGTTAAAGAGCATAATTTCCAAGCAAACGTTATGAAATGAAGGAGAATTCAATGCAACATATTCAAGTGCTTCAAAAATCAGAGTGACACATACCATGATACCCAAACTCATTACCTCATGGAGCTAGACTTACTGCTACTTTAGGACCAGGCTAGTGGGATGGATACTACTGGTGCTGATAGATGGGCTGCACTGAAGAAAAGAGGGGCCCTCCGGGGCCATGCTCAAGTCATTTGGCTCTCGACACTCCATGTCTAGGACCTGTAGGCCTCGAGACATGGTCTCCTTAGTTATCCCTAGGATAGAGGATGACAGGTACCCTTGGAGCTTTTTGGATGGATTGATGGTACATGCTTTCTTTCTTTGCTTGGAGACACCACTTCTTAGTTGAGTTGGTGTTTTGGTTTGGGGAGGACTAACATCTCTTTGGTGGATGGTATTCTCATGGTTTTGGATGCTACTTTCATGCGTTTGTTTCATGGATCACTCTCTTGACATATGCATGCATGCTACTTCATTTGTTATATTCTTATTGGAGCATCCTAGTGGTCTTGCATGATGGTGATGTTACATTTTGATGTCACTAGGAGGAGTTGTTCTACATTGTCCTCTTATGTTGGATGTGTGATGGGGGGCATACAGGATGATTGGATGGAGTTAGCACTTTCCTATATCTCCTTCTCCTATGATGTTGATGTGGTGGGGTGAGGCATGTTGCCTTGATGGGATTCTCTTAGGTGATATAACATTGTGATATTAGACATTGCCTAAGGGGAATGTGTTTGATAATGTTAGTACCCTTGTTTATGTAATTTTTCCTAAGTTTGAATTAGAAGGCATGGGGGATGGGGTACTACATATATTTCCGTGGTGATCTAGCCTTTTCCTAAGGTTGGATGATGCATTTTTGAGGTACTAGTCCATTGAAGGTGGTGCGCCCTAGGTTCGAGCCTAGGTAGAACTTATATCTTGTTGTTATCATGATGGTGTTTTGAATCTTGATAGGGAAATAACCTTTTTTACATGGTACAACACTTTGATGGAGTGAACCCCCTCATCAGCACACATGTTCATGGTGATTTACTCATCCGATGACCATTTGGAGGTGGACTATGGTTATATTAGAGCACTGACCTTTGTGCACACATGTAATGGTTGATTTAACAATTCAATTGTTAACTTCATCATTTTTGTCTAGGTGAAGGCTAATTACTTAGGTGCCCTACCTCATTGGCTTGATTTCACACATGGATGAGATTATTTAGGGGTTTAATGGAGCACTCCCCTCTTTTGCACAAATTTCAAGGCATATGGAGGAATATTGTATTGTTTATTGATGAGGAGTGTAACTACCTTTACATACTTCTCTAGGGTGCTTTCCTCTTGTGCACATGGTTTGCGAAAATCAATTGATGGTTTTGGTAATAACAAATGGTTTTGGAAGATGCATTGATAAGGTTAACCACCATTGGCACTCTTCCCTAGTGCGCACTTTATGTGGCTATTATTTTATTGGATTTATGGATTGAGGTGGTCACAAGGCACATTCTTCTAGGGCGCCTTTGTCCTTTGTGTTCATTTTTCAATGTTGCATGGTCAAAGATCATGATTTTAGCCACACTTGGCATTGTTTCACTTCTCTTGGAGAGTGTCTTCACCTTTTTGACTTGGCACTTGTATTATTTTATTATGAGGTGGTTATGGAGGAGTTTTCTTGAGGAGTGTGTTGCACATGAAGAGGATAAATGGCTATTTGCATGAGCTTGGAGCTTCTTTTTGGAGGGCGAACATTTGGAGACACTATTGCATGCATCACTTGGTTTATCAAAGGGCACACCATTGAGGCATTCCTTTATCATTTGATGAGGCAATTGGCATTGTCATCTACTATTTTGGGAGGTGCCCCACTCTCTTATTGCTATTTTTGGAGGTTGTTTCATAACTAGTCCAATATTTTACTATTGTTTGACTTTTCATAGAGTTAGTTGGAAAACAATGTATTTTTTTGTAAGAGAGAAGAGGCTCCCTATATAAAAAGGAGTTTTCTCTCCATTTGAAAGGGTTGGGAATTTGGGGATTGAGGCGTTCTCCCCTTGGGCTACATTGCAAATCATATTGGCAAGCGTCATGGAAGATTGGAGGTGTTGCAAAACCCTTGTAGCATGTTATGAAGGCCTTGTAATGGAGCATATGTCATTTGGATGGTGTAATGTGAGGATATAATCCCTCGTATATATATTGTTGTTGTGTTAAGCTTGCATCTAATAAACCTAGTTGCTAGAGTAATATGACATCACCTTCATAACAATGCTTAAGAATGGTACCCCTAGCTTTCCAAGGTTAATTTTCTGCAATAATTTTTGGCAAGATAAGGCTGATTTGTGGTATGTATAGCGACCCTTGCTTGCTTTACTTATTCATGCATTCTCCCTCTTAGATCCAAGCTTTGTTGACTGCATGTTCTGCCAGTTGTGAAGCTTTGTTGACTCCATTTTGCCAAACCATTTTGTATCACCTTTTTGCTCTCAAACCTTTCATCTTTTCACCACTTCTACAACCACTTGTTTTGTTAAGGCTTACTCTTCAAACATCACTGAGAGCCTCCACTCCATAGCCCTAGCAATCTTACTTAGGGATACCCCCCTTGTGTTGGAGAAGAGACAACCTAAAGTGAGAGGAAAAACTACTGAGATGATAGTGGGTAGCCTTCCTTAGTTACATAAAGATAACACCTTGGTGCTTGGGACTTTACAATTTGTGGATGCTAGATTTTGTTGTAGGCTAGTAGGCTCGTACAATCCACTAGCTCTCCAAAACCCTAGCTAGGGAAAACAATGAAAACCCTCTCTCAACCAAGGAACTACAACATGTATGAATCACTCAAACAAGTCCTCCAAGGCAAGACGTTCTCTTCTTTTCTTCTTCTTCAACAAGTACACCCAGGGTTTCATCATAAAACCCTAATCTCAAACCTCCAAGGGATGAAACCCTAACCCTAGACTTCAAGATGCTTCCAAGAATATCATGAAACCCTAGTGATTTCAAGAGAGAGAGAGAGAGAGAGAGAGAGAGAGAGAGAGAGAGACCAAGTACAAATGAAGATCCAAAGAGAGAAGGAACACTAGTGCGCACTCCTTCTCTAGATCACATCTCTTCACAAGAGTGAAATAAGAGTGAATACAATGATGTGAATGAGAAGGACACTGTCTTTCCTCTCTATATGGGAGGTAAGGGAGGCCAACAATACAATGTGGGCCCTGTTACCCACCTACCTGGTGCAAAATTACCTTTAGTGATTTTGTTCGTTGATCCTTCAATATGCTAGAATTACTTAGATGAAAGGGGGAAAATGCAAATGATGTAATGAAGCGAAAGGAGAGATACCGATATTCTTGACGTTGCAAGCATTCAGGTTTTTGTTACATGGAGATAGTGCTCAAGATTACAACCTCTTAAAATTGTGAAGACATGTTAAAATATAAAGACTTCTATGTTGCATATGATAAGAAATTTGAAGTTGATCTCGATCTGAGTATCAATATCAATTATACAAGAGATCATGTTCTCTTTAGGTTGGTAAACCTTGGTGACTAGATGCAGGGATAGTGGTGCCTTGTCATATAGTTAACTACTTGTTAACCCCTAGATTTTCACCCTTGAAAATCTTGAGGGTTAAGAGCCAGCATGCACTATCTTGGTTGGTATTCTGAGATTCTCCCAGAGTTTAGCATTTGTGTTGAGCAAGAGGTTGATTTCCATCAGAGACAGGTATATGATCGGTACATGGTTGTTTGGTTCAGAGTTAGAGTTAACTTGGTTTCCCATGCATTCGAGAGTGATGTCTACATACAACAAGTGTTGCTACTGTTGAAATATTGTAACTGCAAAGAGTATTCTATTTATTATTGATGTATTATTCATTAGATCAATCCCCTATTGTGGATTGATCATGTCGGGCATTGCAAATGACCAAATCCCCTTTTGTGGATTGGTCAAACCCTAATTGTAATATGCAAATTAAGAAGTCGCCCCTTGGGCAAATTAAAGTGGTTCTAACCACCCAGAAAGACAAGTCGGCCCTGCTAGTGAAGACACACCTCCTTTCAGCGCTTGCTAGTTTGTATAAATAAAGGAAGCCAACGCCTCATTTGTTCACTCACTCAGCTCACTCATCTAGTGCGCAAGTATTGAAGGAAGCTTTAGTTACCAGTGGCCGGAAGAAGGAAGAGAGAGAGGCGCATTGCTTGGGAGAGGATATTCTCTAGTGTTCGGTTTATTTTCTTGGCATTGTATTGGCTATCTATATTAAGGAAGTTTTTGCTGGGTTTTCTTCCCCATGAGGGTTTCCTAGGATAAATGCTGTGTATCTTGTGATTGTGTTTCTCTCAGTGATCCTATCTATGCTATGGTTATCTAGTAAATTGAAAAGAAACCTAATAATAACTTAAACTTTAACATGGTATCAGAGCTAAGCTGAAGAGAGCATCTTTCACCGGATAAAGAAAAACATCACTGTTCCCGTACAATAAAATTAGGGCTTTTATTGAAGAGGAATTTCAGCCCAAAAGTCATCTAGAAAAGTGCACCCTAGCCCAAGGAACTCTTTGGCACCTTCAACGCACCTTTTTTAGTGGATAGAACTCCCGGAAAGTGAAACCCTAGTTTTCACTGGTACCAGAAGTACCAGAAAACTAGAAGCACCAGAAAGCTAGAAGTACCAGAAGATCAGAAGTACCAGAAAACTAGAAGCACCAGTCCAGAAATCTGCTGGTCAAGTTTGAGGGGGAAAAATTTGGATTTTCTGAAATCTAACTACACCAAGCTACTCGCCTCAGCCAAGTGCAGCTCCTGGTAAGTTCAAAATTCAATTTTGAGCATTTTCAATTTTTGGTCATTTTCCTAGCTCCAAGTAAAGATGTCTACAAGGACTAAGCTTGTTGACAAGCTAGAAGGTGTGGAAAACTTTCGTGCTTGAAAGTATAGGATTGCACTCATTCTTGAAGAGAATGACCTAGCAAGATTCATTAAAGAAAATGTACCAAAACCCGCCGATGTTGCAACTAAAGAAAAACACCAAAAGGACACAGTGAGGGACAAAAGAATCATTGCAGATTCTATCAAAGATCACTTGATTCCTCAAGTGGCTACAAATAAGACTCCAAAAGAAATATTTGATGCCCTAACAAGATTATATGAAGGAAGGAACATCAATCAGAAGATGAATCTAAAAACTCAACTCAAGAATAAAAGGATGCATAAAGGAGAAACAATTCATGAATATTTCTCCAGAATATCACAATTCAAAGAACAACTAGAAGCAATTGAAGATACTATAGATGAAGACGAACTTATAATGATGACTCTTAATGGTCTCACAAGACCTTGGGATGCATTCATCCAAACTATTTGTGCCAGAAAAGACAAACTACAATTTGACAGTCTTTGGGAAGAATGTGTTCCAGAAGAAGCAAGAGTAGCTAACCGAGAAGCTTTGCTATCAAGAGATGAAGATCAATCCCTAGCTACTCATACTAGAGGAGGAAGAAAGAAGTCTTACTTCCAGAAAGAAACTCATAGGAAGTCTCACCCCCAAAACAAATTCATACATAAAGAATCTCATCCAAGGAGATTCCGAAAGTTTCAGAAAGGGCAAAGAAGAGAAAAAGATTTCTCATCTTACCAATGTTACCATTTTGACAAGATGGGACATATTGCTAAGCATTGTCCAGCTAGACGAGAAGAATACAAGAAGAGAAACAAGAGGCACCATGCCCATGCAGTTGAAGACGAAGAGCCACCCACAAAGATGATAAAAGAACAGATTGAAGACTGTCTTAATCTCTGCCCTCTCAGGATCAATGTCACCTGGTGAGGACACTTGGCTCATTGATAGTGGTTCTTCCAAGCACATGACAGGTCAAAGAGACATTCTCTCTTGCCTTTCAGAAAAGAAGTTTCCCCAGAAAGTTACACATGGAGATGATTATCAATACCCTATCAAAGGTGTAGGATAATCAAATTACAAACTTGATTCAGGGACCCTAATGAAGATGAAAGATGTACTATATGTACCAGGTTTGACAAAGAACTTACTCTCCATCTCGGCTTTAGAAAAGAAAGGCTTCAGAGTTGCCTTTATAAATGGAGAAGTTCTTATGTGGGCCAAAGGAAAAACCATGGAAGAAGCAATTGTTATTGGAAAAGAAGAAGGTGGCTTGTATAAGCTAAAGGGTCACTTAGAAGCAGCCATGACCCATTCCATTGAGAATCCATGTGAACTTTGGCATAGAAGATTAGCTCACATCAACTACAAGGCATTACCATATGTAAGCAAGGCAGTCATAGGTCTACCAAAATTCAAGGTTGACCATGAAGGAGTATGCAATGGATGTGCACAAGGAAAGAACATCAAGAACCCTTTCTCAAAGAGAGACAATAAAGCAGAAGGAGTCCTAGAGCTCATTCACTCAGATGTGTGTGGCCCAATGATATCAACCTCCATTAGTGGGTATGTATACTATGTATCCGTTATTGATGACTATTCTCGTAAAACCTGGGTTTACTTTTTGAAATCAAAAGATGAAGTGTTCAGTAAATGAAAGGAATTCAAAGCCTTGATACAGAATCTTTCTGAAAGAAAGATCGAGATACTCAGGTCAGATAATGGAGGAGAATACACCTCAAAAGAGTTTGCAAACTTTTGCAAAGATGCCGGGATCAAGAGGGAGCTCACCACTCCCTAAAATCCTCAACAAAATGGTGTAGCAGAAAGAAAGAACATAACTATAATGGAAGCAGTGAAGACCATGATCCATGATCAAGATCTTCCAATGCACTTATGGGCAGAAGCAGCAAAAACAACAGTATATGTACAAAACAGATTGTCCCATAGTGCACTTGGGTTCAAGACCCCTGAAGAGATGTTCTCTGGAAAGAAACCAGAAGTAAGCCATCTCAAAATATTTGGTTGCCCAGTATTTGTACACATTCCAAAAGAGAAGAGAACCAAGTTGGACCCTTCAGGAAAGAAGGGAATATTTGTTGGATACTGTGTGGTCTCCAAGGCCTTCAGAGTTTATATACCATGTTACCATCATATTGAGATCAACAGGGATGTAACCTTTGATGAAGAAGTATATGAAGAAGAACCTGTGGCTCCCAGAGTTGCATAACTAGTAAGGGAATGAAATATCCCTGATCTGGTTGATCAAGATATTTGCTACAGTTCTACTGCTCTGGCGTGCTGATCTGATACACTGGGGGTTTCTGGATGCGTTTTAGTTGGGTGATTGAGATGTTTTTCGGTTATAGTGTTTGCATGTTGGTTATTATGGTTGCATGTCGTTTATTACAAGTGCATGTTGCATAATGAAGGTTTAACAATCATAAAAAGACGCATGCAATAGTATAGAATGTCAATTGCTCAATATCATGAATAATAATAGTGCATGCATGGGAATACAAATCGCCTACTGAAATATAGAGACTAGACGTCAGTCAGATCTCATGGATCTGTACTGGAGTACAATCAAATAACAAAAGAAATACCCGTGACCGCAAGAAGACAGCAGATCTGCTGCATGCACGGATAGATAGGCAAAAATGAGCGATCCCGGAGAAGTACGGTAACTGCTACAAGCTGGAAAACTTGATCTAAAGAATCCACCGTGATAATGAACTCGAAACTGCTCCAATCAATGCGCCCTGGCCTCTACACTGGAAATAATGTCTGACGGAACTCGGATCGGACCTCTACGGCACTAGATCTGGACCCCTGGGGGGTTTGCGCCCCTCCTT
>SNQJ01S0014077.1:0-22595 GCA_010110895.2 Picea sitchensis
GTTTTAAGAAATAAAATGGATAAGTGGAAGACTCAATAAGAAATATGTAATATGCCTACCATCTACATCTGGTAGTACTGACAGGCATATGAAGAAAAACCCTCTCAAACAAGAACTTCTTATAATCAAAGAGGAAGCTCTGATATAATTATAAACAATATCACAACAGATCCTCCATTGCAACAAAGATACAATTAAGCCAATTGAAGCATTCAATAGAATGCAATTAGAATAAGATAGAAACAAGATGATAAGGAAGAAGGAATGATTTCTATTATACAAAGTGTTTTAGGTCTGGTACATACAATAAGAGATATTCTATGTTACATAAACAACATAAAAATACGAGTCTCTCTCCAAAACATCGAACCTCTATTAGTCTTACCATGCCTATATTATAGCCTAGACTGTCATTGATATCTATACAATTTGAATAAAAACTCCTGCATAGGATTCCTATGCCTAAAGATGGCGTGACTATAGTTGTACAACAGAATGCTAAAATTTAGGCTAATGTTGGCAACATTTGCAACATCTTCTTTATGGCTGATGAAGTGTCCCTTTGAACGCATCTTCCTTTGGGAGGTGGCCTCCCATATCGCAACTGACCCTTAGACAACTAGAAAGCATACATATTAACACCTGGTAGGTGTTCCTCCCTTCAAAAACTCCAAAACATGAGTTCGCAGTGCCAAGCACTGCAAATTTTCTTGTAGTGGCTCGCTTCATTTGATAAAGTATTAGAACATTCCAAAAACTATCTTCAATGCCCCAAACTGTTATAACAACTTATAATATTGGTACATGACTAGAAGAGAACATCCCAATAGCTAAACGTGGTTTATAAAGCATAACCATCCTCAAAATTGCAAAATGCATCAAACAAGAAACTTGTAAAAAACTAATATTGTTTAATGAAGTTCAATTTCTTCATTATTTTAACTTTGGAGCTTCTACTGGTAGCAACTTTAGCCAACATGTCCAGATTTCTCTTGGCCAACCATTATTTAAAAGGTTGTAGTTATGCCTTTATCTTTTTTATCTGAGCTTGATAAGATCTGTTTTGTCTATAGAGATTTTTGAGCTACCTGTGAAGGGGCAATAACCTTTTAGCCAGAAAATTTTCCTTATGAATGGACTTATGATGAATATCCAACACTTCCTTAAATTTTCTTCTGACACTCAAGTCTTCCTTTCTCATTCTATCAACTTTAGTTCTTTCTTCCTTGAGTTGTCTTTTGAGCCTCTCGAAAGTGGTATTTCTTTCTTCTTGGGAAGTAGTGATATCAACAATTTCAATGGGTTTCTCAACCAATTTGGATTTACCTTTTCTATGGGCTGAAATTTCTTCTACATAACTTTTCACAGAAAAACTTTTCTTGGCTAATGCCCTAGTAAAAGGCCTTCTGGGCTCAATCTTGTATGCAACAATAGGTGAAGGGAAGATGAGGTTTATTCCTTTGAGTCCTGTGGATTTTCTTGAATGAACTTCCAGATGAATGGGCTCTGCCATGGGTGAAACTTCCCTATGTGAAGGTTGTGAAGGCCCTCCTACTTTTGTTTCATTTGTATCAGTCATAGAAGCACCTCTTTTGTTCTTCTTAACCTCTGAACACACATTCTTATCCACAAGAGTAGGGCTTTGTATTTTAGATTGTGGGGTGGGGGAAACATTTAGTTGAAAGTGTGATGTAGCGAGGAATGTTTCCCAATCATCATTTTTCTTTCTCAACTCTTCCATGAACAACATTTTAATAAGGCCAGAGTGAAAGAGACTTGTTTCAACTTGTTTATATTTGTCTTGAACTCTATCATCCATCTTACCAATTCTTCTAAAGAGGTCAAAAGGGATATTCATTTCTTCTTTCCCTGTGAAGTGTAATAGCAACCTGATGTGATATTGATAAACCATATTAAATCTTCCGTCACAGGTAAAATACCTTTGAATAACCTTCAACAGTTTATCAAAATATTCAAGAATATGATTTCCAGGGACCCCTTTGGACAAGTTGTCCTTCTTATACTCTGGTGTAAGAAATTCCTTGGAGAAAGTAGAATTTAATGTCATAGCCTTGAAACATTTTTCTCCTATGTTGGGTATCTCTGTTGCAACTAAGATGGACCACTATGAAACTTCAAATTATATTATTCCCACCTTGGTTTTAGTACCATAAAAATTTAAAGCAAACTCTCTGGCCACTTCTGGATGCCCCCTTTGCATCCTTTGACAAGACTTGATGCAACCTACTCTCTAAAAAGATTCTCTGATCAAAGGGTCATAATCAAGTAGTTGCATGTCATAAGGCTTTGTCCTTACAATTTCACCTCCCTTATGAGATTTACTATGTTGTTGATTATCCACATTGATGTTGAGGAATTATTTTTGTGAGTTGTAATAATAGGTAGATGTACGAAGACAAGGAATATAAGAAAATAGGGTTTTGATGATAAATTGTTTTGAATAGGCTGACCTTGTAATTTTTTTTTATACAAATCACTTTATGTACATTCAGGAATGAGATAGAGAATCCTTCAAACAGGAAATATAAAGAAAGGAAACTAGAATTTATAATAAGAGGGAGACACCTGTGAATTCTCCGCTGAAAACAAAGTTTTTATGACAATACAAGTATCATTTAACAACATGATAATGTATGCAATTTTTAAACCTAGTTCGACAACTGATCAACCAAAAAAATCAAGATGAGATGGGTGTAGAGTCACTATTTTAATTTTGAGCTTGGAAAATATGCAGAAGAAGGGTTTTTCAACAAAACTGGAAAAGAGGAATTGTAGCGCTGAATTTGTGACACAAAGTTCGCAACACCAAAGAAAAGGGTTCATAGCGTTGGGGAATGTTAATGGAGAAAATAAATTTTGATTAATGATAAGGATAGACGGGGTCTTAGAGATGATGAGGTTTAATAAGTAAGGTTCAGAGCATGAAGTAAATGAATTTGGAAATAGGCAATGACATAATAGAACAGTTCGCAGCACCAAGCAGTGAAACCAACAAAAACCTCTTTTTCAACCTTCAAACAACATGTAAACTCTCATGGAGTACCTAGTGGTCCTGGGTTTGATGTTGGTGCCTTTGAAATTTCACAAGGGTTTCTGCAAGAAATCCAACCTCCAACACTCTCCTTCAACCAGTTCGCAGTGCATGTTTGCAGTTTACCACGTTCGCAACGTCTAGCTCAAACAAATTTTCACACTTGGAGGCAACTGTTAGAAAATTTTATGACATAATCCCTGAGAATTTGTTTAAACTACAATCTCTGAAAACAATGAGATATTATTTGACACGATCCTTAAATGAAATAATAGCAATGAATGCATGCATTACTTTGAGTACGTTGTGAACTCTCCTAGTGAGTTGGCAGCGTATAGATCAAATCTAACTTGAGACATAAACAGATAAAAGGTGACAAAGGAGGATCTTGTGTACAACATGGAGGTGTGATGTGTCAAGGTGATGATGGAGAGTTAAAATATATGAATCGTGAAGGTTTATTCAACTTTTCATGATAACAAATACATAACCCAAGGACTCTAGACCAAGGCCAAACCAACTTTAGCTTAAATCAAAATTTGAATTATGACTATAGAAAGAAGACATAAAAAACCTATAACTTAAGAAAACCTATGACTCAAAAACAAAATTGAAATGATTTTTGACCCTTACAATTCTATGTGATAACATTTGGCTCCAAAGGGGATGGCATACTCCCTATGAGATGCCAAGAACATGCAGTTCCAGTGCCTTATCCAATGGCTATGGGGTCATTATTTAAAACAAATAAAACAAACTAAAAATTGATATTTACAATGAAAGGAAGTCACTCATGGCTTCAAGGAAAGTATTTCTTTAGAAAATTCCCATTGATTGGGCCACCGGAAAATTCAATATATTCCAAGCTTTGCAATTTGAAAGTGTTATTTTGCAAAACTTCAGAAATCTTGAAAGGACCAATCCACAAGGCTTAAAATTTACCATGTTTACCCTTGTCTTTCCTTTGTGCATCCCATTTGAGCACTAGGTCTCCCAGTTGGAAAGCTTCCTTCTTCACCTTCTTGTCGAAAGCTTCTTTGATTTTTTGTTGATGGCTTTGTGATTTATCAAATATATTCTCCCTGGTATGTTGTACCTCCACTAGCTAATGCATCCTCTTGATCATGTCATCTGGTTATCCTTGTTGGTATTGAATAAAATTTACCACAAGTAATGCTAGTTGAGTAGGAAAAATATCTTTAGTTCCATAGACTAGCTGAAAAGGAGTAGTGCCAATTGATCTCTTGGTAGTTACTCTATCTTCCCATAGAGAAAACTTCAACTTTGAATCCCAAGACTTTTTGTTATCCTCCAACAGTTTTTTGACGATTTTTACTAGACTTTTGTTGGAGGATTCTGCCAAGCCATTACCTTGAGGATAATAAGGAGTAAAGTGAATAAGCTAGATCCCAAACTTTTCAAAAAAAATGACTAGAGGTTCAACTTTAAAAGATGCAACATTATTAGTAATAATCTTGTTAGGACAACCAAACCTTGACAAAATATCTTCCAGGAAGCCAATGATTACTTTATGTGTTTCATTTCTTATGGGAATGGCTTCTATCCACTTGGTGAAATAATCAATGGTAGTCAGGATCCAACGATGCTAGCCACTTGAAGCTGGATGGATTTATCTAATGAAATCTAATCCCCATTGCTAGAAAGGACCAGATACCATTATGGGATTCAGATACAAAGATTTTAGCTATTGTTTGCCTGGGAATTTCTAACATTTATAACAGGCCTTGATATTTGAACATACATCAGTGAATAAACAAGTCCAAAAGTACATAGCTCTAAGTATTTTAGACGCTGTGATCCTCCAAAAATGATGACCTCCACATAGGATATCATGAAAATCAATCATGGTTTGCTTTGCCTCATCTGGGTCCAAGCATATTAAAAGAACCCCTATAGTATCCTTCCAATACAGAACATGATCAACAATGAAATATCTGATTTATTTGAGCTTTAAACCCATCACTTTAGTCTTCTCAAGTCCAGTAGGAGGCTACAATGTCTGGAAGAAATGGATGAGGTCCTTGTACCAACTACACTCTATCAATTTGAGGTTGATATGTGAGTTGTTGCTAGTAATATCAGTCCGTTGATATACAAAATCTGCATTCATGAAATTAACCCCAAGTGCCTTACAATTTGATTCAGCTAATAATCTAGCTAAGCCTTGTCCTTTCACTAGCTTGGTAGGCTTCAACTCAAGATCAAATTCCAGAATTTTGCCAATCCACTTACTTCTCTTTCCATCTATGTCAGGATGAATTAGAATTTCTTTAACAGAGGCTAAAGGGACATAAGAAATAATTCTACAATGCAAAACATATACTCTGAAATCCTTGAAGACTTTGACCAAAGAATGAGATTTCTTCTCCATGATGTTATACCTAACTTCAACATCTCTCAAAGCCCTAAAGAAATAGGTTGCTCCATTCCATCTGATTTTTTCTGAAGGATGATAACAACTAATGTATCATTTGAGGCAAAAGAAAATATCATAAATTATTTTGAATAACCAGGGTTGATAAGAATAGTTTCTCTAGTTAGTTCTTGTTTAATTTGATCAAAATAATTCCTGGCTTCAAGTGTCCATTTTTGCCTTATTCCCTTTTCTCAGCATGGATGTAATAAACTTAACCAACTCATCAAAGTTAGAAATCAATATTCTCAAGAAGTTTATCTTACCCAGGAAGGAATGTATCTCTTTCTTGGACCTAGGGAGAGATAGAGTCTTGATGGCCTCTACTCTACTTGGGTCAATTTTTACCCCTTCAGCTGAGACAATATGTCCCAACAACTTACCTTCCTTCATAGAAAAGAGGGACTTCTTGGGATTAAGTGACAATCCAATTTTTCTTCATTTCCGGAACACCTCCAAATGTTGATAGTGCTCTTGATCATATTTTGAAAACATTGTGATGTCATCTAAGTAAATCACCACAAACTTATATTTTTTTCCAATAAAATCAATATCCATTGCATGCTGAAAGGTTTCCTTTGCATTCATGAGACCAAAGGGCAGCTTGGCATACATGAATGTACCCCAAGGAGTGGTGAATGTTGTCTTTTCCCTATCTTCAGGAAAAACATAAATCTGATTGTAGCCTAAAAAGACATCAATCATGGACATCCTAGCTGAGCTTGTCACCCTTTGCAAAATATGTTCCATATTAGGCAAGGGGTAATTATCTTTCCTAGAACACTTGTTTAAATTTTTGAAATCAACGCAAAGTTTGATTTCTCCATTTTTTTTATAACATGGGAAAGATTAGATATCCACTCAAAATACCTCAAAGGTATGATGATCTTAGCATCAAGAAATTTTGTAACCTCCTTCACCATGATGGGAAACAACATAGGATTGATCTAACTTAGTTTCTGTCTAAATGGTTTTGTATCCTCCTTCAAAGGTATTTTGTGCTCAATAATTGTTGTGTCATAAGTTTGCAAATCATCATACTTCCAAGCAAAGACATCAACAAGTTCCTTTAATAGTTTGATATACTCTTCTCTTTGTTGTTCTGACAGACTACTAGACAACATGGCATACTTGGGATTTTCATCACTACCTATATTGCATTCTGTCAAATCAACATCTTCATTTGAAACTCTTACTTTGAAAACCACATCATTGCTATCAAATAATCTCTCTAAAGGAACCAATCCCTTAGGGATATGATTGTTAGGCAACTAGAAAATCTTGTGATCTACAATTTTGTTCAGGAATTTATCAACATGAGGATTGTTTTCATCATCTAGATCTTGATCAATGTGAACTGTAGAAAATTCTTCCACTATTTCTAAGAAAATATTTTTATCTCAATATCATCTTCAAAAACCTTCCAATGATTGACATTGTCCATTATGGAAGGCCTATATTTTACTTCAACATCATACTTGAGTTTAGGAGGTAGTGGAACTTTAAAGTTGCTAACAAAAACAACTAGGGAATCAACCAATGAATTCTCTTCTCTAGGAACAAAGGATATGTTGAAAGCTAGGAATAAATTATCAATAAGATCCCATACCTCTTTCCTGTAAGTCCTAAATCTTGGATGGTTTTCCTAATATATATTTATGATCTAATGTACAATCATCTCTGCATCTCCAAAAACTGATAATTCCTCAATCTTCATATCTTTAGCAGCCCTCAGCCCCAAAAATAGAGCCTCATATTCAACAATGTTGTTCGTGGTTTCAAATTATAACTCGAAAGATAAAGTTATGATTTATTGAGAGGGGGAAATGAAAACAACTCTAGCACCAACAAAATATTTAGAATATGCCCCATCAAAAAACATTTTCCAAGTTTGAGCATCTTATTTGACTGTTTCATATGATGTTGGTGATGGCTTTCTTATTTCTAGTGTTGGCTATGGAAGATCAGTGAGCTGCAGAATGCTAGATCCCAAATCGGTGTCAACAACATAAATAGGATGGTTTGTGGGATTACCTTCATCACTAATAATATAATCCAATCGTGCTTCTCTATACAACCTTCTGTGTTCACCCCCAAAAACATGTATGGTGGCATAGGAGATATCAATATGCAATGTTCCTACCAACCTCTTAATCCATGATGTAAACAATAACATCCCAAACTTAGGGGGGACATATACAACTACTATATCCATGACTATACTCTTCTTGGGAAATTGAAAGATAGTAACAACCAAATATTTAATCACCCCTAGGCATTTCACTTGCTTGAGTCAAAATAATATAGATCATGATATGCTTTCTTGATCTCTAGACCCAGTTCATCCATGATAGATTTAGGCATTAAGTTATGGGCTGCACCTGAATCCATCAAGCAATTGTGTAAGATCTTGTCATGTACATTCAATGAGGTATAAAAAGGAGGAAATGAGTCATCCCTATCTTCCTCTAAGGGTCCCAATATCACTGCATGTTTTCATCTTGCAAATTCATTGAATCCGTTGAATGGGAAGAAAAGTCAGACTACAACATTTTAGAAATGGACTTATAGAAATCTTTATTCTTTATCAACTCTAAGAATGGGACTGGAATTTTAATCTTTTCAATTTCATTTTCAAAGTTAAAATAAGATGGGGATTTCATAATTTGTTTTACTTCTTGGACAGGGGCTTTAACCACAGGCTGATTATTTTTTTCTTCATTTCCTTTCTTTGGTGCATCCACTGTTTTAGTAGAGGGGTCTGATTTTTTAGGTTGATTGGATGTGCTAGTCTTTACCTCTTCTGTTTTGACCTCAAGTTGTACTTATTCTGATTTTCATTTGTTTTTTCTCCCTTACTTAACTCATTTATCTAGTTGTTCATTAGAGACTCTTCATAAGCAGATTGAGTTAGGTGAGGGGAAGTATATGTATCTCCCAGACAGTGAATTTCTTGATCAAATTCCTCATTTTATCCTTATTCATCATCAACCATATTATTTTGAAGAGGGATCTGAACCTTTTGATCATCTCTATTCCTCTGATCTCTTTGAATAATTTGAGGTGCATTATTTTGTCTTCTGAAATTATTCCTATTTCCAAAATATTTTGTGTTTCTATTGTTTTTTATCCCCTCAAGTTTTAGTTTTTCCATTTCTACAGAAAGTGACTTGACTAACTTAGTCAATTCATCCATCTGAGGGTTAGTTTCTAAAGTGTCAAAAGTGGAAGCTTATGCCTTTTGTTTCCTCTGATCCCTATCAAATTTTCCTCTTAATTTGTCTGCAACCAATATGTTTGATTCCACTTCTAGGGAAACATCTTGCATGTGGGCTAGTGAAGTAGATAATATCTCTCTTAATAGAATACAAAAATCATGGTCAAATGAACTAGCATAAGTTATTTTGGAAGAAGTTTCAGTAGGCTTGATTTCAGTAGGGATTTTATTATATGTTTTGTTGAACCTTTTGGAAAATTCTGACACTGATTCACCTTCCTTTCTTTTGAGAGCACCAAATTCAGTGATATAATACATAAAATCCTTGTTGTCACCCCAATTCCTTAAAAAGGAATCATCAAGGGCTTCAATCCCAACAATTTATCCAGGAGTTAAACTCCTAAACCATTTGTTGGCTTCACCATCAAGGCTTTGTACAAAAGCTATCATCCAAACATCCTCATTCTCAATATTCAAATTATTAACATAGCTATAAAAAGCTACAAGGTGTTCCTCTGCAGTGATATCCTTCTCTCCTATGAATTTGGGCATATGCTTTAGGTAATATCCTATTGTGAGGGAATCCATAGGCTAAGGAAGCACCAGATGGTCATACCTAGTAGCCACAATGGAATTCATTCTATTATGAGGAGGATTATCCCCTACCATTTGATTAGGGAAAGGTGGATTCTAAATTCTAGGAGAAGTGGGAGGTGAATTGATAGGAAAACATGCAATATGTATATAAGGTATCTTAGGGAAAGGAAGAGTATAATATGGAGGAGTTTCAAGTTTAACGAAAAGTGGTTGGGTCTTGGAGGTGGATGGGGAAAAGTCAAGAGGGACATAGGTTCCTTATTCCTTGGTCACAACAAATTTAAAAGAGTGAGGAGAGGGAGAAACTAGGAAGGGAAAATCCTCTAGACTCTCAAGCCTAAACCAATTTACAACTTCAGGGAATGCAATAAAATCAAAATTTTCAAGACTTTTTTATTTCAACTGAGGAGAAAAAGATGAGTATTCAACAGGAAATTCTCCTAGTTTTAAATTTTTAGAAGCTTCAAAAGTAGGAAATTTAGAAATGATAGATAGAACTACTAGTGTTTGAAAAGTAGAGTCAAGTAAGTTCCCAACAATACCTGAGAAAATATATTAAGAGGCTCCTTGTGAAGCCTTTCCTTTCTTGATGATCTTTTCTGGGCGAGCTTCAGGTGCAGCCAGAGGTAAATGTGGAGTAGAACTTGTGTGTATACCTTTGGGAGCCACAACTGAAACAATGGAGTCATCAGATGAAACCTACAATATTCATTTTATTGATAAGAGTGCACCCCCAGAATCAATATTTTTCTCTATTGTACAACCTAGGGAAAAGTATTCAATCTGTTCCCTGGCAATGACACCGAGAATGTTAGCACTGAAAGTCACACTTTGACTGCTAAATTGTAATATAATCACCCATGAATATGTTAAATATAAGCTTTTTTTATGATAAGGTGATAAATGGATGAAAACTCAGGAAAATAATGTCATCACAACACACTCCATAGAATATGCACCAACAAATGAGGATTTGAGTAACTTAGATAAGGTTTTAAGAAATAAAATGGATAGGTGGAAAAATCAATAAGAAATATGTAATATTCCTACCATCTACATCTGGTAGTATTGGAAAATATATGAAGAAAAACCCTCTGAAACAAGAACTTATTATAATTAAAGAGGAAACTCTGATATAATTATAAACAATATCACAACAGATCCTCCATTGCAACAAAGATATAATTAATCCAATTGAAGCATTCAATAGACTACAACCAGAATAAGATAGAAAAAAGATGATAAGGAAAAAGGAATGATTTATATTATCCAAAGTGTCTCAAGTCTGGTACATACAATAGGATATATTCTCTGTTACATAGACAACATCAAAATATGAGTGTCTCTCCAAAAATTTGAACCTCTATCAGTCTTACCATGCCTATCTTATAGTCTAGACTGTCATTGACAAGTTTAAAATTCGAATAACAACTCCTACATAGGATTCCTATGCCTAAATATGTTGTGACTATAGATGTACACCATAAATAAAATATAATGCTAAAATTCAGGCTAATGTCGGCAACGCTTGCAACATCTTCTTTATGGATGATGAAGTGTCCCTTTGAGAGCATCCTCGTTTGGTAGGTGGCCTCCCATCTTGCAACTGACCCTTAAAAAATTGTAAAGCATTCATATTAACACCTAGCATATGTTCCTCCCTTCAAAAACTCCAAAACATGAGTTTGTAGTGCCAATTCACAACGCTTGTCTATATCAGCCAGTTCGCAGTGCCAGGTGTTGTGAACTTTCCTGTAGTGACTCGCTTCATTTGATAAAGTCTTAGAAGATTCCAAAAACTATCTCCAGTGCCCTAAAATATTATAACAACTTATAATATTGGTACATGACTAGAAGAGAACATCCCAGTAGCTAAACATGGTTTATAAAGCATAACCATCCTCAAAATTGCAAAATGCATCAAACATGAAACTTGTCAAAAACTTATATTGGTTAATGAGGTTCAATTTCTTCATTTTTTAAACTCTGGAGCTTCTCTTGGTAGAAAATTTATCCAACATGTCCATATTTATCTTGTCCAACTCTTCTTTAAAAGGTTGTAGATTTTCCTTTAGCTTTCTGATCTGAGCTTGATAAGATCTATTTTTTTTATAGAGATTTCTGAGCTCCCTGTGGAGGGGCAAGAATATTTTATCCAGAAAATTCTCCTTGTCAATGGACTTACGATGAATATCCAACACTTCCTTAAATTTCCTTTTGACACTCAAGTATTCCTTTCTCATCCTATCAACTTTAGTTCTTGCTTCCTTGAGTTGTCTTTTAAGACTCTTGAAAGTGGGATTGCTTTCTTCTTGGGGAGTAGTGATATGAACAATTTCAACTGGTTTCTCAACCAATTTGGTTTACCTTTTCTCTGGGTTGAAATTTCTTCTACATCACTTTTCATAGGAACATTTTTCTTGGATGCTGCCCTAGTAAAAGGCCTTCTGGGATCAATCTTGTCTACAACAATAGGTGAATGGAACATGAACTTTATTCCTCTAAGGCTTGTGGATTTTCTTGAATGAACTTCCATAGGAATGGGCTCTGCCATGGGTGAAACATCCCAATGTGAAGGTTGTGAAGGCCCTCCTCCTTCTGTTTCATTTGTATCAGTCATAGCATCACCTCTTTTCTTCTTGTTAACCTCTGAGCACATAGTCTTATCCAAAAGAGTAGGGATTTGTATTTTAGACTGTGGGGTGGGGGAAACATTCAATTGAAAGTGTGATGTAGTGAGGAATATTTCCCAATCAACATTTGTATTTCTCAACTCTTCCATGACTGAATTTTAACAAGGCCGGAGTGAAATAAACTTGTGTTGACTTGTTTAAATTTTTCTTAAACTCCCTCAACCATCTTACCAATGCTTCTAAAGAAGTAAAAAGGGAGATTCATTTCTTCTTTCCCTGTGAAGTGTAATAGCAACCTGATGTGATATTGATAAACCATGTTAAATCTTCCCTCACAGGTAAAATACCTTTGAATAGGCTTCAAAATTTTATCAAAACCTTCAGGCATATGATTTCTAGTAACCTCTTTGAACAAGTTGTCCTTCTATTACTATGGTTTAAGAAATTCCTTGGATAAAGCGACATTTAATGACATAGCCTTGAACCATTTTTCTCCTATGCTTGGTATTTATGTTGCAACTGAGATCGACTGCTCGAAACTTCAAATTTTAATATTCCCACCTTGGTTTTAGTACCATCAAAATTTAAAGAAAACTCTCTGGCCACCTCTGGATGCCCCCTTTGCATCTTTTGACAAAAAATGATGCAACCTACTCTCTAAAAATCTTATTCCATGAAAGGGTCAGAATCAAGCAGTTGCATTTCATAAGGATCTGTCCTTACAATTTCACCTCCCTTATGAGTTTTCTTATGCAATTGATTATCGATACTGATGCCAAGGAATGATTTTTGTGATTTGTAATAATGGGTATATGTACGAAGAAATGGAATATAAGAAAATAGGATTTTGATGATAAATTGTTTTCAATAGGCTAACCTTGTGCATAATTTTTATACAACTCACTTTATGCACATTTAGGAATGAGACATGGCATTCTTCAAAAAATATATATAAATAAAGGAAACTATAATTTATATTAAAAGGGAGACACCTGTGAATTATCTGTTGAAAACAAGGTTTTTATGACAATACAAGTATCATTTAACAACATGATAATGTATGCAATTTTTAAACCTAGTTGGACAATTGATCAACCACAAAAATCAATATGATATGGGTGCATAGTCACTCTTTAAATTTTGATCTTGCAAAATATGCAGAAGAAGGTTTTTTCAACAAAATTGGAACATAGGATTCATAGCGCTGACTTGCAAAACAAAGTTCGTAGCGCCAGAGAAGAGGGTTCACAGCGGTGGGGAATACCAGTGGAGAAAATGAATTCTGAGTAATGGGAAGGATAGAATGGGTCTTAGAGGTGATGAGGTTTATTGATTAAGGTTCATAGCATGAAGTAAATGAATTTGAAATAAGACAACAACAAAATAGAATAGTTCACAGCGCCGAGGGGTGAAACCAACAAAAATGTCTCTTTCAACCTTTAAACAACGTGTAAACTGTCATGCATTACCTGTTGATCCTGAGTTTGATGCTGGTGTCTTTGAAGTTGCACAAGGGTGTAGGAAAATATTCCAACCTCCAACACTCTTCTTAAGCCAGTTCGTAGTGCTTGTCTGCAACTTACTAGGTTCGCAATGCCTAGCTCAAACACAATTTTCATAGTTGGAGGAAGATGTTAGAAACTTTTATGACATAATCCCTAAGAATTTGTGTAAAATGCAAGCTCTGAAAACAATGAGATATTGTTTGACACAATCCTTAATGATATCAATGAATGAATGGAGTACTTTGAGTACGATGTGAACTCTCCTAGTGAGTTGGCAATGCATAGATCAAATATGACTTGACAACTAAACGGATAAAAGGTGACAAAGGAGGATCTTGTGTACAACATGGAGGTGTGATGTGTCAAGGTGATGATGGAGAGTTCAAATATATGACTCTTGAAAGTTTATTCAACTTGTCATGATAACAAAGACATAACACAAGGAATCTAGACCAAGGCCAAACTAACTTTAGCTTACTTAAATCAAAATTTGAATTATGACTATAGCAAGAAGACAGGAAGAACCTATAACTTAAGAAAACCTATGACTCAAAAAAAAAATTAAATGATTTTTTACCCTTACAATTCTATGTGATAACACACTCTAAAAATCTCACACTCATAACTCCCAATATATGAGAATTCATTAAAGTAATACCATGAAGTAGTTCTCTATGGAGTTTCATAAAGGTATTCAACAATGAAAAACATCTGAGTAAACCAATTGACTAAATCTTCAGAGATAAAGCTTTTCAAGCACAAGGACTAAATCTCCATGATTCAAATAGACAATCTCGACTTACAATTGGAAGTCACATATATGGTCATAAATACTACATCTTCTTGTAAAGAAAAGTCCTTGAAGAATTCAAAAGAAACACTCAAAAACTCATCCTTATGCTTGTTTTAGAAACATAGATGATTTTAGGGGATAAATTTTGCAAATGGGCTAATTTCCCATGGTTTTCCCCAAAAAATGATTCACCAATTTCATTTTTTCTAAAAACAATTTTCCCAATTTCCATAGAATAAAATTATTTTATCTTAAAAATAGCCAAAATTTTATAGAAACTATATAAAATCCTTATAAATTTGAATATTTTTACCAAACTATCGCCAACCATTTTACATTTTTCATATTAAGGAAACTACATACAATTTATTCTTGGATAACCACTTTAATTAATGCCTCATTGAAGCCTCATTAATTATTTTTTATAATTAACATTCGTACCTTGAAGTGGGGACCATTTAGTCTTTAATAAAAGTTTTTAATAAACTTTTATATTGAAAGTTTTTTAATTGGCTTCCCTTTTTACAGTGCATTGTGTTTTACTTTTATGAGCACAATTTTTTACCTTTCATCCATGTAAACAATTATTGGTGCAATATTCATGATCCTAGCTTTCCAATAAGTCCACTTGAGCACAATCTGGAGTTCTATATCTCAAGATATAAGCTTGTAAAGTTAAGGTTCCATGCAGATTTATCAACAAACCCTTAAAAAATGGCTGATTGTTCTTTCAATTTCTGAGAGAATCATGACAAATTTCACCTCTTAAATCCTCTTCCATCATCTTTCGCATCAAATTTCCTTTCCATCAAGGTATAATTTGTCGAACACCGACCCTTGGATCTCAAGATATGACCTTCAGAAAATCATTGCTCAACAGTCATTCATCAATTCATGGGTCAATCTTGGCCTTTCATCTCAATTCACATTTTAAAAAGGAAATTCAATCCCACATGTATTGTGGTAAAAACATTTCAAGTGTTTATATGGTTAAGTTTTACATTCCTTTATGTGGCATATAAGGAAATTATGGAGACTATGGAAGCTCGAACTTTGGAAAATTCATGAATTAATTAAATATTTTGATAGCCCAGTCAACATCAACTAAGTTCTTAGTCAACACCCAGTGAGAATCCTTGTCATAATCTAGTCAGTGTTGAGTCATATCCCATGTCATCTCCATGTGTCGTAATGTGATGGGTTTCCATAGGATGCCACATGTCACGATGTCATTAGTTACCATATGTCATAGTTTGATTGGATACCATGTGTCATCGTCCCATTGGATTCCATCTGTCATTGTTACATTGGATTCCACATGTCATTGTTCCATTGGATTCCATGTGTAATGGAATTATTTGTTAACAATAAAGGGGGGAGGACTTAAAAAACAAATTAAGTATAGGAGTGGGAGGACTATAGGAGTAATGGCAGGTAGGTGGGAGGAGTAATGGGGGGTTGGTCGAGGTCGCATCTGTAGGGGGGTGTGGAGGGATATGGGGGTGTGAACCCACAATATTCGTGAACCCATGGAGGTGATGGAATAGGGGAGTGTGGTGGAGTGAAGGGGATAGGAAAAAATATAATTGTGGAAATTGGATCAAGTTTGGGGTAAGTGAGGTGAGTAGGAGATGAGGGAAAAGGGTGAAGGGTCTCCCGATCCTGCGGTGAACAGAGAGAGGGGGATGGAAGAATAAGGAGAGAGAGATAAAAAATTAACTAAGTATAGGAGATGGTAGATATAATATACAAAAGAGAGGAGGAGAGGGGAAATAATATAAAAAAATTATAAGTATAGAATAGAAGAGTGGTAGAGTAGTGTAGGAAGAGTAGAGGAAGAATAGAAAAAATTATAAGTATAAGAGGGGAGTATGGTGAATAGAAAAAAATATAAGTATAATATGGGAGTATGGTGAATAGGACAAGATTAATACTAGAAGAGAAAAACAATAAAATTGATTAAGTCATATAGACTAAGTCGTAAAATAGAGGAGAGTAAGTAAAGAGGTAAGATAGAATTTAAGTATGGAATACGAGTAAGTAAGAGGTAAGATAGAGTTCAAGTATGGAATCAAAGTAAGTATGGAATATGGGAGAATAACAGAAGTTCCAAGAACATAATTTTGGTTCCAATATAAAAATCATGGTTCCATGAATTCTTAGTTCTAAGAAATAATAGTTGTGTTGCACATGGAAAAAAATGTTTTTTGGGTGATTGGACAAAAACATGGATATCTTGAGCATATAGAATCAGATTTTGAATCCAAGAAATACACGATGAAGCTAAGACTAAGGGATATGCTAGGAAATAATGATTTTTAAAAGTTTATATCTTTTGATACCAATTTTTTATTATTATTCCAAGAGCGGGAACTTAGGGTGACCAAATGTTTTATCAACACCTCTCTAACCCCTCAAGTAGGTAGAATAATATATTTTCCATGTAATAAAGGATGGAATTAGTTAATAATTCCTATTTAATAATGTGAACAAGTCTAATGTAATAGGACACAATAGAATCTTCCACTTCTAGAAATATCTTCCTCTAGAATGTTCTTTAGAAGGTAGAATTAGTATGAATAAGAGTAGAAGACATGAGAAAGATTGTTGTGAGAATTATTGTAATAAAGATCTGCTCTGCTGGAGGTTTCCCCCTCAAAGAGGCAAGTGAACTTGGGCTTCTATCGATAAAGGTATCACTTTTGGTGTTTTGATTCTCTATATTTTGGTGATATTTTTTTTCTCCACTAGTATTTGCTACAATATTTTTGTTTCTCCATAATTATAATAAATATGGTACCTTACAAGTGGTATAAGAGCTCTTTCCTCTGCACAAATTGTGGGTAATTTGTTTTATGGTAGAGACGTGTATTGTCAATGTCTTTAAATCATAGATATTTTTTGTTCAGTGGGTAAAATTACGGTTGGGGAAGACTACATGAATGAAATACAAATGGTTTCATGGGGTTACTCGAAACAAAGGTTTCACCTTGTTGGAAACCTATGTAACTATTGTTTGTACCCCTTCGAGTAGTACCGAATTAGATAGGATATATACACGACCATCATTCCACATATCGTCAAGTATACAGGGAGTCCCCTAGTTCTCCTGAAATCATCCCTAGATTAGTCGATCGATCGCTTGACTGCTATAATGACACTAAGAACAAAAATCGGGAAGATACTCTCTAGTTCCTAGGTAATCGTGTAGTATGGATAAGGGTACATTCAAGCCTACTTAGTTGGTGTCCTGAGATATTTCACTGAGTACTAATTTTTGACCCCACACATATATCAGAGAGCTATAGCACAGGGAAAACCCTTGTCTGTAGGAACCTTGAAAACCCTAACTCTTGGGAAAGGAATAGAACATAAAGGGAACATAAGAGATCTATTGCCGTACAACCCTACCTCCTGCATTTTGGTTGTGAATATCTAAAACAATTTTTCTTGTTAACAATTTGGGAAATTCTTTAGTGCAATATTTTTTAGGTTGGAGTATAACTCTAGAAGAGTTTAAAAAACACTAGTGTTCCCATCAACACCCTTATTCAATACCTATCCAATTGGATTCCTCTCCCGTCCCTCATCGTCATGGTACCTATCATTTTTAATCCTTTTTTCCCCTTGAACCGGACCCCCCTTCCCAACACCCTTATTTGGTCCCTATCCCATTAGATTCCCCTTTTTCCCCTAATCACCATGTTACCTTTCACTTTTAATCCTTTTATCTATGTGTTGAGTCTCCTTTTTGTTACCTCCAATTGCCTTATCTTGTCCCATATCCTGACCAATTTTTCCTGATACATATGCACTATTTTCCTATTTTCCTCAACAGACATGTCTTTTAGCCATTATTGTGTACATATGAGGTAACTTATGTTTAATCATGATTTATGAGATTTATTAATGATTGGATTAAATTATTGATGTTTAATTCTCTCTAATTACTTTGAATGATCCAAGCATACCTTATGACAACAACTCCTATTCATTTGATATGTGTTTCGATGTTTCATCTGGTACCTATTTCTGCGCCCGTTCGATACCTATCTTCATGATCATCTAGTCCCAATGCTGAGTTCATTCGATACCTATTTCTGCACTCATCTGGTACCTGTTCCTGCGTTAGTCCAGTATCGATTGATATGAATGTGTGCGCCCGATACCGATTTATGTGACTGTGTGCATCCGATACTAGTGTTTTTCTCTAGATGTGTGCATCCGGTACCCATTCCGTATTTGTAGGCTTGGGTGTTTGAATGAGGTTTTTATCGATGGGTCCAAGGAATTTGTTGGCTCGAACATTCTTTGTTTGTTGAATACCATGATACATTTAATCACTCATGCACTTCATGTCATAAGGATGAAATCATTCCCTTAAAAATCGATACATCAACCAATTGTAATATTTGTGCAAATATTAGGGGAGGAATGTGCGGGAGGGGTTTTGTTTGGCCCTAGAGGAAAAAGGATGCTAACCTATTCATGGATTCTAGGAACTACCACAAACAATTCAGTAGAGGCCTGTGCACTCCTCAAAGGAACCCAAATAGCGAAGGATCGTCAAATAAACAAGTTGATCATAATAGGGGATTCCAAAATGATCATTAGGTACTTCATCAAAAGAACAAACCCAAATAACTCATATCTTAAAAGAATCATCGATAGAACCAGGGACACAATCTCAAGCATGTGCCCCTTCTTCTATCATGTTCGACGAGCCAATAACCGGAGAATGGATGAACAGGAAAACAAAGCCATTGGTAAAAGCACATGCCACTTGGAAATCCTGGGTAGGCCCACGTTTATAACCCCCCATTAACCTCTCCAATGCCCCAAAAACCAAACACATGTGGCTCTCCAGTGCAACAACAGGTCAAGATGAACTCCCGATAATCTCGACGGATCAGTTTACTTCTCCAAATCTAGGATGGGGAGAAGAAGTACAACACAATAGGAGAAAATGGTTTATCAACACAGCAAAAGGTTTAATCCTCGTGGGAGCCTGTACATGAGGTCACTCCCACATCACCCCTCTCCCTCTCACCTTATCGTTCCATTAATGTAACTCACACTAACAAAATGGGAAACAATTGATGTAAGGCTCCAATGCACACAAAAGTTGGCAAAGCAATACACCTCATCCCAAAGGAGTCTTATTGCATGCTCAAGAATGGATGTCACATGGGGTTTATAGGGAGGACAACGCCTGATTCAATGTTTATACACCCACATGAAGGAAATAGATTTAAAAATCATAATAGGATATAGGAAGATCCCCAGAGCTCCAAGCCAGTGTATAGACCATAGGATACGTAGGATAGAAATAGATAAGGTGGAGGCCAAAATTCAAGAATGCGACGATAGGATTGAACGACCAAAAGAGAATAACAGGCACAACCAGAGTGAAGGAATTCAACATAGATATAGGAAAAGTACCCAATTGGTATTGGATTCATTGATTTACATCCCATAAAGAAAAGAAGTGGCCCCAAAAATCACAAAGAAATCCCAACATCAGTCGCAAGGCCTTTGCCTAGGAAACAACAATGGAAGTGTAGGAGTAGTGTACATCAAAAATCTCAAAACATTCACATCAGGTAGTGGAATTTCCAGAATGGAACAATGCCCAGTACAGGACAACCGAGAGGAGGAAAGGGTGGAAGACAATTTTATCACCACCCAAAATTTTTCTATGAGACTAGATTCACACAACACCACCCTCAGCTTCACTATGAAAACCTTGTCTCAACATCGAGCCCTGATCAACCAAATCCAAGACAAGGTGTACTTCTTGAGAAGGCAAGGAGAAAGACTTGAGGACGTAGCAGGAGCCAGAATCCAGGATGTAACAGGACAAAGACAAAGTGAAGAATGTTGGAGAAGAGATGTCCTGGTCCTTCCAGACATGAACGTCACCTTGGACATGCCTACAGAAGAAGATCCAGCTCAAGCTTCAGAGGAAAAGAAGCAATAAGACTAGCCAAAAGACAAAAATTTTCAATTATGGCTCCGTTTAAATAAGCACAGACTGTAAGAAATAGCTAGACTAGTTAGTTTTTGTTAAATATCAGTAGAATTTTTTGGAATAGGCCCGTGTAGTAAGCTATCTGAAATACTAGTTGTTGGGCCTCGACCCAACAACCCTCTTTGTAATTAAGCAAATCCGGTCTCTATAAAAAAAACAATATTTGTGCAAATATTTGATGTTATCTCCAGACTTTGATTGTAACGGTTGTTTCTCTTTAAAGAGAGAGCCTTGTAGATGATAGACATATAGAGAGATATAATTAAGCATTGTTATGCTGTAAGATTGATTCTTGAAGATTGTTGATTATACCTTTGTTTTCTAAAGTAATGATATAAATTGTAGTTCATGGATTCTATGTGTGTGTTCAAATATTCTCTTCTGTACGTTTATTTTAAGAGATGCGTTGTTGGGACGACAAGGGCCCACCGACCCAATTAAGGTAATATTTTTTGTATTTAATAGTGAATATAATTCTAGTTTTTTATGTGTGGATAGAATAATTCTATGTTTGATCATAACAATATCTAACTTTATTCATGCTATGTTTCAATGATACACTTGATAACATGCAATATAGATGGGTGGTAATATTAAGTGAGTGAGATATCTGTGGCAATGTAATATTTCTAAGTGCAACTATTTCTGGGTAATTACTTGTTATCGTTGTGTGTGTTTATGAAGGTAATCATTTGTTAGACTATATGCTTGAGTGTTCGTTTCTATTTTGAAAATCTAGGGAAAATTCGGATATCCATCTTTCACCCTACATGAGCCTATAATGGAGTATCCCACCACACTTAGAGTTTCTTCTAGAAGTGATTAGGATATATATTTCAAACATAGGCACAATCAAGACCTCCATCTCTTACCCATCTCTCACCCTACATGCACCTATAATGGAGTGTCTTACTTTACCTAGTATTTTTTCTAGGATTCATTGAGATTTTTATAAATATGCAGAGTGTTAATTGTCTTTAGTTTAGTTTCTCCAGAAGACAGAATCAAATTTCATATTTTTCTTTCATGAGATTGTAATGAATAGATTCAACACCCGAGAAACAGCTTTAGATATTATGCTTGTTTATGAATTTTTCTTTCTGATTTTTGAATTGTGTGGAAAATGTTATTTGAAAAGTGTGAAAATAGGGTATTGGTTTTAGAATGTTTTCTTATGTAGGATATGCTCATTAGACATAGGATCTTATCTTTTATAGGCACATATAGTGCATCAAATCTATTGATTACGATATTGGATTAACATTTTAAATTATTGCAATATATTGAACATATAATTGCACCAACATTTTGGCACCGTTGTCGGGGAGTTGTAAACAGTGATAGGTAGTGTTTTCATTATATTGATTTTATGGTTTTGGAGTGGTTTTAAGTACAACCTAAGGGCAAAGAGAAGATGATAAGACTTGAGGGAAGAGCCCATGCATCCACTTTTGTGGGGTTTCTTGAAATTTAGGTTTGCCTCTTACCTTCAGTAGTTAAATTTTGTGTTGAGTTAGTATTCAAATATTCTTTTTATGCGTAGACATAGAGATAACAAAGGTAGATTTATTGCATTCAAAATTGCAGAAAATTCAAGAAAACCCCCCAAATTTACAAAAACATCAAGAAACCCCCCCCATACTAATTCAACTAATTTTTGTGTAGGAGAAATTCTCATAGGAGAGAGTTCAAAGGAAATAATTGAAACTACAATCAAATGTACTAAATCTGAATCTACTGTTCATATTGAGAACATATCACACCAAGCGGTAAGGGAAGCATTAGTGACCCAATCAAAAGGAAGAGATGGAAAAGAGTCAGAGGTAGTGGTCTAAGAGGCTGAATATTCCATTGGAGTAACACACAAAGTATTGGAACAACCGGATATCCCAAACAACCCAGTGGTTGAACCATCACTTAGTAGGGAAACATCACATGTAACCTATAACGTGGAATTTGGAGATATGGAAGATTAGGAGGGGAATGAAAATAATGAAAAAATGACATTTGGATTCCCAATATTAGACATTACCAGAGATGTTTCTATGAAGAATATCTCACTTTCATCACTACCTCACTTCCATGGTATGTCAACAAAAGATACTGATTCATTTTTGTTTGAATTTTATATACTATGTAGGAGTTATAATTATATTGATAGTGCAAAAAAATTAAAACTCTTTCCAGCTACACTTAAAGACTCAACATTAAGGTGGTTTATGATTCTAGGAGAGCATACTATCTTATATTAGGATGGTATGAAATAAGATTTCCTCTAGAAATATCAGGATTATTGAAGACCTAGAGATGTTAGGAATGATATATTTAAAATG